>RJJA01000098.1:0-165964 GCA_003724045.1 Lepidurus arcticus
GTTAATATGCATAATTGACATAGGGGTTCTTCAGCCAGAACCTGTAGTTTGGTCTCTTCTATAACATATATTTTTTCATGTTGAAACCTTGCTCCCCCTTTAAAAAGACGGCGGGACAGGCGTAGCCTCCTGAATTGAGAAATGTACTTACTTCGTGCATCTCTCAGACTTGGCCCCACACATAGCCTACATAGTATATATTTACACACACACGCATGCAGTAGAAAGGGATATGGTCGAGCAAGTGGTCAAGGAAATAAATGACATTCCCCCTTCTTTTATAAGCTCGCAAGACCAAAGAGTCCCCTCTTTCACCTTTTATATTTTGCTTCGACGCAGAGCAGAGAGCGATATACACAGCCTCTTGAATTTTATGAGAAGCAGGTGCCAACACATGGTGGCACCCAAGCATGGCTAAAATTAAACAATCTCCTATAGGTTCTTTGCGTATATATGTTCGTTTTATCCATCCATAAGTATGGGTTCCTTATGTCCCCTTCTTCCCGGTGAAAACAAAACAGTCCAAAAGCAACATCACGAAGGAAGTTATTATGACTATACGCAGGGCATAGTTTTTTGTTTTCGTTTTCTAAGAAAAGAAGGGATTGCTGTGTAGTTCCATACAGCACACTTGCCCGCTGCTCCTCATAAACAACTTTTTAAGCCCAAGTTTTCTCACAGTCCTGTGCCAGCTCTGACACGGGAACAGTAATGCACCAAAGTTACAGCTATTTTTAAAATTTCTCCAAGTTCTTTAGCTTTCGGTGTCACGACTCTGCAACTGGGGGGTTTGGCCATTAGGCTGTAAGCCAGCTTAATTGAGTTGGCATGGTGCACAACAATCGTATACACTTTTATTCGCACAGACTTTTAACCCCGTTCGGCTCATGTTCCTACCTTTGCTCGGAAAGGCTACCATTAGCTCGTCTTTCATTGTTTATAAAAGGCGGGACTAACTATCCCATTGCCCAAGTCTGGGCAGTATACCTAATAAGTATTGTAGATAATTTCTTTAATGTGTGGTATTAATACTACGATTTTATAAACACATTGAAAACAAAATTTGTGACGTAAGGTATAGTAAATAAATTGTGGAGTTTAGATGTGGTAAGGAGTAAGGATAATGGTAAGTTTCAACATCAAGAAATTGTATTCAGGTATAATCCTAATTACGTTACAATAACGCAGTTAAGAGGTAGAACGTCTGTCTACACAAAATTTCCCATGAAAAGTATTTCTTGATGAACTATTTTCTGTACGGAAAGTTGTTATTGCCAGCTGGGAATGTAGGATCTACTGTTCAAAAATGCAATGCCATAGAGTTTATGAGCCTTCAAGTAAGCCCGCAATAGACACGGCATATAGCCATGTAATTGAGAGAAAATGTCGTTGGAAACTGCAGCTTTAGAACGCAATAGGAAACTTCCGCATCGAAGAATATTACAGGAAAAATAGTTGGAATGTACTTCAATTCTTCTAAAAACCTTTTCTTTAAAAAAAATCCGAGTATATTTAAATATCTTCGTGAAAAGTATTTCCAGTCGTCTGCGTCTAACAAAGGAAGTGCTTAAAACGGTCTATCTAGCATCGGCGAACGTGACTCAAGCTCAACATTCCAACTCACTGTAGCTACTTTACTACCCGTTGGTACTTAACCCATGGGGGCGTGGCTTAGGTCCTAAGCTTATGAAATGTGGAACCTTATGAAGACATTTAGGGGTTTCTTTTTTTGAAAGAGACCTTGGTTTGGAGTAACTTCCTTGCGCGCCTAACCTAAGTCTGTTTTGTAGCCGTCTCTCTATTGAAAGTCCTATCAGGATCGTTGAGTCGTGCAAAGAGCCGCACACTGGGCGCCATGAAGGGTCAATTTTTTCTCCCCTCTGTATCTATCATAGTTTATTTTTTTTGCCCTGGAGGAACCCTGACTAAAAAATGGGTCTAAAAATAACCAAAAATTCTACGGGGAGAAAAAAGGAAAATATAGTAGGCCTAGGCTAAAGCCAAGTGCGAGGAGTGGTAATTTGGTGCAGCTCATAAAGCAGTCGCTTTCCTACTAACTGGGAAGTCCATTTAGGGACTGTCGTATAAATGTCGACTGCAATTATAGTCGACGCTCCCCGAAAAGAGGTGGAGAATAAAAAGCCGCTGCAGCTTTTTGTCTTCCCACTTTTGGTATTTCTTGACGGAACGAGCTTTTTTGTTACAAAGGAATGTACATACGTCGGGAGGGAGAGGGAGAGAGGATGTGTGTATATGTAAGCCCATGTCTTACGAGTTCTTGGCTGGTCCTTCTCTACTTGCTGCCGGCGTCTGTCCCGTGTGGCACGGCTGCGGTCGGCAGGCAAAAAGCACGTTTTCCGAGGCTATTTTTGCCCACCTTTAAAAACCTCCCCAAATCCCCAAGCAGCACATTTTGCAACTAGCTTGCACGACATTGGCGGTAAATTGCTAAAAGCGAGTTCCTGACTCTGGTCGTTTTGGTCCTCTACGTCCAAACTCTACCAATGTTTTCCCCTCAATTTTCCTATCTTTCGACCGCAACGCGACATAAGGACGACTCGACAAGACGACTACGGTGCACCCGACTCAAGGACTACAAACCCCGACATTAGGACCACAAATCCCGACATTAGGAATACAAACCCCGACATTAGGACTAAAAAAATGACGTTAGGACTACAAACCCCGACTTATGGACTACGAACCCCCGACTTAAGGTTAGGTTTGGTTAAGGATTTGCAGTTCTTAGGTCAGGGTGCACCGTAGTCGTTTCGTCGAGTCGTACTTGCGTCTACGTCCCTCGACAACAACAAAGCGATGTTTTTTTTGTAGATTAGTGCTTCCACCGCGCGATGGCGCCATTAGCGTCATGAAAAGACAACAAGAAAAAGAAAACTTGTTCCAAATTTCCCAGCTCCATAGATAGGCTTCGAGGTGAGAACTTCGGGGAAAACATGCCATAAAGTGACAGACGCTGTCATAAGCACAGTAAGGGCTACCCGCGTTTCGTTTGAGCGAAACTACTAGCCGGAATACACACGTCATCTCTTTACAGGGGGTGGTTACTGTACAAAGAAGAATCAACATGGTTGTCCCCCGCTACCGCTGGCGGCTTAACACTCGCGCTGGAGCTGTCAATGCTAACTTGGGAAGGTGTCGTAACGTTGGAAAAAGCTAAGACGACCAGCGAAGCCATGTTTGTTGTTGGTTTTAGCATCCCCTGTACACCCCAATTACTGCAAAGTTGCCCAGTCATCACAAGCGAACTCCAAACAAGGGGTAGGAACGGCCACCCCGACCTCGCTCTTTCAAACATGCAAAGGTGGTACCGTGAAGGAAAAGAAAAGGGTAAAACTTTTTTAAGGGGCGCAGGAAGTTTTAAAAAAGTTGATAGTTACACGCAAAGAGAGGAGGAATCCTATTCGAAGGAGGGAAAGGGAGAAAAAGTTTGAAGGGGTCGGGAGGCCCCGTTAAGGAAAGCTCAATCCAAGTACCAGCACGAACTGATTATAGAGGTTCTTTAACAAACTCGATCTTAAGTGTCCCTTCCAAAGCTATCTTTCCCAAGTTCTTCAAAGCTGCGGTTAATTACAGAGGATTACATCGACACCTGTTCCCGTGGACCGTAGAATACTCACAAAGGGTTGAGTACCCCACAGATTGCCCGATCGTTCGAATGATTATAGCAGTGGGGATTTTCTGGGAATCTAAAAGACGGATTTGGGAGCCATCCCATATGTGCGTATGCTCCCTTTATGTCGAGCCAACAATGAAAACGTATACGCATCAGATGGGGGACCTCGGCTACAATGATGAGCTAGGAACGCGGCGCGGGTTTCGGTTAAGACCGGCAGCCAAAATCCGCTTAACTAGGAACACACGTATACCCAAGCCAGTTAATTTACTTCCGAGGAAAAGCCTGACAAATGCCGGGGTATAGAGGGAGAACAAGATTCTTTAATTCTTAGTTCCCAGAAAAGGACAACCAATTTGGTGTAGACCTGACAATTGAGGCGCAGGGTCTTTTATATTGGATTTTTATGAGCTCTGATGTGAATCGAATTACTGACGTTCGTTTCAAGTTTTTTTGTCCTCTCACGATTCCTCTCCGTTTTGACCTCCGTCAACACCATCAGTCCAACCGGACACTCTTTAAGGCGCGCAGAGGCTTGGACCTGGAACGATCGGAGATTACACTTTTAGGTTATTGTCTCTTTTCTGGTTCCCTGCACCTTTTGTCGTCTTTCCTCCCGGAGGTACAGTACGCGCAGCAATAGTTAACATTTCCGACCTCGGGAAAGACGCAAGCAGATAGACTCTTTTTTACCTCGAAAGTGCTGGGAACGCCAAATGAAGTAATTCCGTACAACGGAACCCATGCTCGATGCACGCAACTCGAATTGCGTGCTTACGTGATGCATTGTGCGTCCTAGTTTACTGCTATTTCTCTGGGAAACCTGCGTTCGATCGTGATTTGAACTCACTGTGATATACTATACTTATACAATGCGTTTACGTTTCAATAAAGGGCTCTGTTTTTCCATGGAACAGCGTGTAAATAGTTAAACCTAATCGATAAGAAGAAACCCACACGTTATGGCTGAGAGATTGTTCTTGAATATGTTAAGGAAAAATGTAAAGAAAATTTTGGGTTCTTTAGTACCGAAAAAGCTACAAGAGAGAAAAAGGAAAGTTGACACTTGAAATCGTCAGGTGTTTGCGCCTGCGCAAGCCCCAGGCTACGGGCGGAGCCTAGAATGTTCGCTCGGGATGCGAATCCTTCTTTTGCGATTAACTTGGGAACGGAGTGTCCTAGGAAAGAACGAAGTAACAAAAAGAACTGGATCCAACCTGAGCTACCATTTACTGGCTATATGGTTACATCCCAACATTGGACTAATTTCCATTACGAGCCAATTAAGCTTTGACTTTACGAGAATACCTACCCAACGAGTCCTGTTGAAGCTAAACAAATTCCGTTCTAAAGCGCTTCCTTTTCAAGGGTTAGTCGGTTGTAAAAAGCCAATGGAAGAAGACTTCCAACTTCCTTTTTTAACTACCCAGGCAGTAAGTAAATTTACATTCTCCCCCTCAAATCCCACTATGCCTATATACAGCGCTCGGGGCCTTTCCGAAGTATTGCATAAAAGTGTCTGCTCTGCTGACTTGCCAGATTCGTCCTGCCACTGTGCGCTCTATAGCGGTAACAAGCATGTTTACGCCCAGCACAACAACACACACACGCACACAAATACACACACGAAAAACAGATATTCCAACAGACATGACCCCTTTGGCTTGTTTGGCGCTTGTTTTGGCCGCCTAAAAAGGAAAAAAAATACATCGTGAAACCAGACAGGCATTGAGATATTAACCCCATCCTCCACCCACAAAAGCTCCTGTCCTATTTAATAATTCTCGACCTCAGGTGCAAGTTACAAGCTATGGGAATATCATAAATATACTTCTCGCCTCGGTCTACAGTCAACCACAATAAAAATAACCCTACATATCGTCCCCTAGGGCACGAGAGTAGTCTTGGGAGGGTCCCAAAGATGTTGATAGCCAAAGCAAAGGTATCCGATACCGTTCCTCGTACTCGGCAAGTGTCATTTAAGCTGGTTCTATGCTGCGATACGATGCACGCGCCGAAAAGAACCTTCTCCCCCCAACTCTTATACCGCTATCGGTGTGTAAAAGGGTCCGTTCTCCGTAGATCGCCCCCTTCCCCTTCGTGCCCTTCGTAGGTCTTGCTAGCCCCCGAAGCGTTATGCCTGTACGCGCTAGTAACGCTGCGCTGGTCCCAGATGAAGCTTTTCGACGCTTCAGGGCATTTCTACCCTGTCCACTTCAGTCGATCTCGCGCTTTCCCGAAGGACAGATGCATCCAACTGGCGATTTGGTGCCGCGAATCGTCCTTGGAATCAGCCAGTTCTACCGGGTTCAATAAAGAATCGAGAACAATCAAACTATTCCCGGTGAAGAAGAAATAAGGTGGGGAAAGAACAATTATGAAGACCTAGCCATGAAATGTTCGAATTGGCAGTTCAGGTGATTCTGGTATCGTAGACCTGCACGTGATTTACCGAGGCGTTAAGTGGCCGTTGTCTGGGTGATTCTAGTGGCAATTGAATTCAGGAGGTCGGTGCAGACTGCTAAAGTGACGTGCAAACGAGCATTGTTTAATCCCTCTGAGTCTCTGAACAAGGGGCAATAAGGGCCGATTCGTATCAGGTGATAAAAAGGATTTTTTCGGTGTTATCTTCCGTGATTTTTTCCTACAAAGGAGGATTCTTACATTGCACCCCGATCGGGCAGTTTTCCGAATTAGGCTCGGCATTGCTTTCTTGATAAGTGAATCTAGTGTTCGATAAGGGGAGCAGAAGGTCCGAGAACAGTAAATAACCAAGTTTAACCTTTGGATCGTGATTTTGGGACGATTCTATCGAAGCCTGATTGTTCAAATTTTTGTCCATGTGGCCAAATGAGTGAATGCGAAAGTTACTGAATACTCGCACAGAGCTCGTGAATGAATCATGGGATTCACAGGGAAGGGTCGGGTATGGCCATGCTAGGTCCATGGGAAATCTGCCGGAATTGCTGGAGTAGGACAGCGATCAGCAATGTTTAATGTGATTCGACGATCGTCATGGCCCGTATTTGCTCCTGGATATCGACTTTCTGTACCTTCAATACTGTCCTCTTCTCTGTGTTATTCCTGCCATCAACCGTCCGAGCCCAGGTCATTGATGTGGATCGACCAGGTGAGAATAGTACAATGGTTCCAAAGGCTTCATACAAAACTTAACTATGAAACGACAAAGAAATAGACGCAAAAAAAGATTTCGGAGCAAAAGCTTCAATTAGGGAAATGCAAGTCTTTTGGTGACACAAGCCTCTTGGCTTGCATTGTTTATACGCAAAGAATAAGTCAACAGGCTTGACATTTCCTTTGCTTGTCTTATTAATTCAGTAACGTTAGCTCCATGTTACACGGACTCAGCCTTTCAAGGGGGGGGGAGGGCTCAATAAGTCCCGGTGTCTTCCGCGCCCCGGAAACCGAGATACTGGCATTATGAAAAGTCACGAACCAGATTCTACAGAAAGAGACGATGTTAATCCAAAACTTTATATGCTGAGCCGCCCGAAATTGTGTTGCGCGATCGTTGTCTCGCCAAAAAAGGTTTAACTCCGCCCCTACAAGGAGGAGTCTATAGAATTGGGAAGTCGTCACGAGCCATGTTCATCGCTCATCCCAAACATATGTTCTTTTTTCTCATTTTTTGGTCCTTCAACTCATTCAGTTATGATCGTTCAAGTTCAATGTCGCTGAACCTCTGCGGGTTCTAAATCATCGACTTGAACCCGAGCCGCTACCTAGAGAATGGATGGTCGTACGCTGCAGAAATAACTGTTTCCTTACGACTTCTTCATAGTTTGACAAACGTTCACGCCCTCTGGACCGTTAAGGGTTTGGTGCAACCTGAGAAAAAAGGGGTAGGAAGTAATAAAATGAAAAAAAAGACGAAAAAAAAGCGAGAACCTCAGAAATGCTTCTCCACTCGAGTCTTCTTTCAGACACTCCGAACGAAGTCGACAAGGATGTCACAAAGGGACCCAATGCCACCGGCTGCTGACATTCATCATCCTAATTAAGGGATTCTCAAAACTCCATAAACCTTCCCATTGCCCAGAAAACCCAACCCAGCGTATAGAACCCACTGAAATTTTTGTACTGCGCTTACGGCGCTCTCCAAGACAGGCTCAAATTCTCTCATTATGCCCCCGTTTCCGAGCCCAATGTTAAGAGGACACAAACTCCTCCTTGTCTGCCCAATAACTATACGGATCGGAATTTCCACAGCCTGAATAACCGTGATTTATTGGACTCTTTGGTCAAAATTTATACTCGTGAAAACTTGCCTTCCTACCGCACAGAAAGCCCCTAAATCTGTACTAGTACCTAACAGTAATATTGCACACTACTGGCGTCATAATGTTACAATTGTTTATCGCCATGAAAGGCACTTTTAATTTCCTTCCTGGAGGAAACTCTAAACTACAATACTTTTGTATTTAACAAGGAAATTTGGTTAAAATTTACGAATTCAATAGCAATAATAATTACAGTATCAATAGTGGGATTAATCATATTATTTACTAATTATCATCTACTTATTATCTACTAATATTATTTACTACAAGTTCGTATTAATGTACACGTTCTTATTACTTGCATTTACACGCAATTTGCTATGGACACTTTCGAATTTACAAGCTCGTAAATCATGAATTTCCTACGTTAAGAAATGTACAAAGTTGAACATGTAGATGGACGGTAAATTGGGACGTCGCTCCTGCACTGTATCGACTATGCTTTTCGTTTTTGCATGCTGCTCAGGATCGTTAAATCCATACTGTTTATGTGTTGTTATTGTTATGTTAGCTGCGGTAAAGCGAAGACCCTCGTTCAGCGAACAAAGTTCCCGATACGATCGAAAAGCAGTAAAAGCCGTTATTCTTTTGTTTAAAGCCAACTCAAACTTCGTCGGTCTTTATCTGATTGTGTCTCTTCATTTGCCTCATTAGCGTCCTAAGACAAGAACCAGAGCTACACACACCCCCCCTGCCAAAATGATCCATTCTGACGTTCCGTACTTCAGTCACAGTCGTCGCTTTTAGGCTCTTTGGACTGCAGTAAGGGTCATCATCCAAGACAGATAGGAGAGGGGGGGTTCAAAATAGGTCTCTCTCTCGAGCGAGAGCATAGCAAGAGGAAGGGACAGACGTCGAGTTCGTGTTTGTCTTTTGGCCTTCAAACGCTTTAGGCCTTAAGGGCACAAGTACAAGCAGATGCGGGTCGGAAAACTGCGACGACCAGCGGCATCTCATATTCCCAAGGGGACGTTTAAGGAATGGTTGGCTCAACTACCAAGTATCCCTGTCTTTTTCTGTTTCGTTCCGTTACGATATACAACCCACGAACCACCCCTCCCCCCCGTGACTATCCACCCCCGTCAGCTGTCTTAGGAGCGTAAAATTGAATGTCCTCCTTTCCGCCGTAATTGGCTCTGCTAACCTAATTCCGTGGCTATCCACCAAAAGTTCTTTTCCTTTCAAAAGTCGTCACCAGAGGGCCACGGGCAATAACATGGTTCCGCGAATAATGGAGCAGGACGCGGGGAAAAAGCGCCGTGATTTATAGAGCTCCAAGGGGCCTAAAGAACCTTTTTATGGGTTGGATGCTCCTCCTACGGTTGGGTGAAACGGTTTGGGGCCCAAAAGTTTACTTTTATTATATTTAGAGCGTCATGTGGCAGGTTGATGACAAGGGGGGCCAAAAGTCACTTAAAGAAAATGGGCAGGCAGCCAACTCATTTGGCGCCACAGATCCATAGCCTTTTGTGGGTGCAGAGCGGTTGCAGAGAGTTTATTAGAAGCAACCCGAAGAAAATTGTGATATGCCCCGGGGTGAAAAGCTTACGACAAACCCGTTCACGCCTACAAGTTATGACATCTTAACCAAGAGGCGTTGTGGCGAGATAAAAGCACTCCGACTACCGCACCATACACTATACCAGCGCCACAAAGTTAGAGCACGTGGAGAATCTTTAACTCACACTTTTATGAAGATTGCTTACAAGCCATCCCCTCACTCTCGGCTCACTCTTCAGCTCACCAAACCATCCAGACTCAATGATCCTGCTAGAAATGAGTACTTGGAGCTTGTACTCGACTACCACAAGCTAGAACTACACCAAAACGGATCGTTATGGACCACGAAAACTGTTGCATAATCCTCGAAGTGGCATGAAAGCATGATGATCTACAGCTCCTTGTTGGGGAGCGTCGATTTTAAGTAATTTAAGTCGGGTAGAACACCATTTCTCGCTTCGTTAGATCTAAATGAAAGACGTGGAAACGGGGGGACCCTTGATTGTTGGCGCCCTGATCATTCCAGTGACTGATCTGTTGGTTTTCCAGATAACCGTGTTTGAACTAACACGAGTATACATACATAGCTTGGCGCAGACTTTGAAAGGAGCAAATAGATATTCGAAATGAAGAGGAGGGGTAAGGGAGTTGGATTTCCTGACGTGGGGAATTTCTTGAATCTATAGAGCATATAGAGGTAAAAAGAGACGGGGAGCCGGAGAAGAGATCTGGTTCTCAGCAGGCCATTTAAGCGATAGCTTGTCTCTCGGATCAGATGAAAGCCAGGTGTAACTTGTTTTGTTGGTGAGCAAATCGTTCAGACGAATCAAAGGAAGCAGAACTAAGTCCGTGATACTTTTTGTTCATTTTACCGCTCGGGAAACTAGGTTTCCAGTGCAGTACAGCGAAGCTTTGCTTTGGCAGCAAAACGCAAAATCTGAAAGATTCTGGCGAAAGGAACGAGGTTTTTGGGTGGAGACAAAAGTAAGAAAGAGACAGCGACAGAAGAGAACAGGAACACGGGAGATGAATTGTCGCTCGTTAAGTGGACTTGAAAGGGTTTCTAAGAAGGTTCATAGTTGTCTTTCGAGTTCTTACTAACAGTCTTGACAACCTTGAATCTTTCATTATACGTCTTTGCCGTCTTTGAAAACTTATTTCTGCTCTTTCATCCCGAAAACCCAAGAAAAAAAGAAAAGAACTCTGCGCAGGGAAGAAGCTAACACTGAGCTGCAACATACCAAGAAGCTGTATGAATACGCCATCAAGACGACCACCCAACTTGAAAAAGCTATAAGCCAAAAGCTCTCACGTGTTTTGTGTCCGCCTTTCCACCCAAGCATGCATATACTTTTTTGTCAAGTTTTTTTCGCCTTTTAAAGGTACAGAATTATAAATGGGTCTGCTGGGATATACTTGGGTTTTCGGGTACGGATAAGAAATGCCCGATGCAGCAAATTCTGGATAAAAAATAGTTGAAAAAATCGACAAATAGTCTCTTGGCGTGTAATTTAGCCGTTTCCAGTCTTTTTCTTTCAAAAAAACATTTATACCTCACAACTCTCGTTCAGAACTTTTTCGTAAAACCATGCTGTCATAGCTTTTTGGCGTTTTTATTTAGAAGAAGCACACAGACTCACTGTTGTGATTCGAGAAGCCTTCACTGTTGCTTAATTGGACTGGTATTAAGTCTCGGAGAGAAAATCTGATCTCGATAAAAGGAATTAATAAAACAAATAGACTGTAAACAGTCTTGCATAGTATTGCAATGGCAATGGTTAATTTCATTTCATTGGAATTAAGTTTGAGATTCTAAATACAACTTTCAATCCCATGGACGGAAGTACCAGTATCAGGCGTAAGTGACATTTCTTCCAGCATATTACTTCTTTTCAGAGTTATGTTTGAAGTAGTCAACGTCGTTTTATTCTTTTTGATTGAATAAGTTGTACCATCACGAATGAAAGATAAACTTGTAAGTATTGTATGGGATTTATGGGAGTGTTTATTTATGGGAGGATTTATTAGAGGTTTCCAGCCATTTCAGTAATGAATTGATATGGGGTAGAAAACGGCTTGAAAACTGGAATGCGTTTTCTGATTCAAAAGCGGGAAAAGACGGGAAATAGAGAGCCAAGTTTTATCTGATCCTACAGGTATTGATTAGACTTCGAGATTCGCGCTTCTGCAAAATTCTAAACGTCTAAATTTATGGAGGGTAATGGACGCCGTTTCCAGCGGTAGCGGCAGAAATGGATGGCATTCCTCCAAAGCCGTAGAGGAAAAGTACAGCACTTTGCATGGAGGCAAACTACCGGAAATAACAGGTTTCCGTTAGCAGGAAGGAGCAAAATTGGGAAAAAATATCTTTCAATGACAGCTCTCCCCCCCTCTCTTCTGGCTGATTTCCCCTAAGCTGCTTGCTAATTACTTCCCGCGCAGACGCAACTGCAATGAACATAACACCAATACCATTAAGAAATTAACCCCGCTCTTACATCAGGCCCATTATGTTTTAAGAGACAATAGCAGTACCTGCACTACGACTTGTCTTCATTATCCTCCGTACTGCGCAAGAAAGAATACAACAGTGGCAGTGCAATTACTGCCGAGTGCCTAATTCCCTCTCTCTACCTCGCTTCCTCTCGCTCCGTGTTAAATACGTTTAGAAGCTACCCGTGTTAAATACGGGTAGAAGGCGTTTGCAAACTTGATGCAAATACCCAAGTCTACATACTCTGGGTAATAAAGTATTCCGCTTTGTCGTGACAAAGCCTATCCCGTACCTTCTGAACTAATCTCCCCAACCCTCCAACCAACACTAGCATAGTAGTTTTACGGGGACCAACTTACTTCTTTACCTATTATAAATGGATGGATGTGTCATGTCAGTCATCCCCCAGTCGTCTTCATTAACGCTTCCCAGAGCGAGGGAAATGTTGGGAAATGGATGTCAGGGAAACTAAAAGGTGCCCACATCGGGACACAGACGGGTGACTGAAGTATCTCAACTGCGTAAAGTACTTCACTCATTACGGCTATGGCTCAAGGTTAGACGAACGAGTGAGGAATGACATGTCAATTTGACCTTGGCATGGGGCATGACATGCATGCACAGTGAAGCCTTCGAGAGACTCGAGTACTCTAGAGTAAAAAAGGGAAGGAAAAAGTACACTGGAACTGGACCTTACAACCTTTGAAAGCCAGTCCATGACGGCGTAATATTTCTATTCATTTCCCTCATGGGGATCCCCCTTGGGAAGGCCAAAGGGGGAGCTCATGCCCATTCTTCCGACACTAAAAACATATTCCAAGCCGGAAAATTCATGCGTGACCCTACCCGAGTGTGTAGGTACCTCATTTCTGCCGTCCTTAAAAGAATACAAGCTCTCGCCAGCTCACCTTAACTCACTTCTCTAGAACCTAGGAAATCTAAAACGCAATAAAAAATCGCCTCTCGTTCCCTCTCCGTCTACCTTTTCCCGTCTATTTATTAGTAAAACGCTCTTGTTTTAATTAAAAAGATGCCGGTGGTACTGCACAAGGCTCCTGTTTCCAATTTTGTCTGGGAAATGGGATTCCTACCGTGTCCAAAACTCTTTTTACTGAACAAGAACACCCGAGGGCGCAGTCCCCAGTATACTTTCGCTGCCGCAACGTGCAACGCTTCAACCCTGAACCGGTTTTCGAACGTTTTTCCGGGCCTCCTTTCGTCGCTCATGGGGAAAGGTTTCATGTGGAAATTTCATCGTCTTCCAGGGACTGAGGGAACGTATAACTAGACCGGGTTTCCAGGGTGAACTACATTGCCCCTTATCAGTACTTAGTTCAACTTTTGCTATAGCGCTCCAAGCCTGAAGCAGTCAGGGTTGATTTTGTCACTCACTTTGTGCCCCAAACTCAACACGACGTCGCCCTCTTTCTTCTAGCCGTCTTTCTGCATCTCCTGAACCTGCAAGGCAACGCTGTCAATTCCCTTCCTTGAATACACAACAGGCTGCGACGGCCACAGAGGGGTGAATATCACTTCCTGCCTGGGACTTGGGAAGAAATAGAGACTTCCCCGCACACTGATCCTCCACCCACAGACTTACACATCACACGGGATGTATAGCACCTCTTGAGCACAATAGGCACACTTCCAAGAGCATAGGAATGTAGTACATTTACCCATGTGCGTTGCGTCCCGGAAGAGAGGGTAGGGGAACTTTGATCTTCTTGACTTAAAACAAATATTACTTGACCAAACGCGCTTATTGCCAGAGTATGCAAGAGCATGCGAGGATCAAGTAAAGCCGGGAAGCTGGTAGGACTTGACAAGTCGAAAAATATGGAAGCTTACGAGTTTTTGATGGTGGTTATTGACTAAGGCAATAAAGCCCCACCAGCTTTCTTCTTTACTTTACACTCCCTTGCCCGAAATGGATGGATGGACGTCTTCGCCTTGAGTTAAGAGGACGTCGACGCCGTCCAATGTTTGTAGAGGCCCCTCTCTCTCTTTTCTCCCGGAAAAGAAAAATGGACAGGCTGCTTTTATAGCTAATATCACTGCCAAATGTGTGTCAATACCGTTTTTATTATTATTTTTCTCACCCTCTTTCCGCCCTTTCTTTCTTAACAGAAAACTCAAAAGGAAAACGTTATTCAACTTAGCTTTACTTCACTTCAATTGAGGGCTCTCAGGAAAAGTTCGAACGGAAAAGACTTGACACAAGGCTGGGATACTCAGGCCGCCCACGGTCCAGTCATCTTAAATGCTAGTGGGAAGGAAATCTGTCAAGTACAAGCAGGCGGTCGTCTGTCACCACGGCGATACGTCGGCCCCTATTTGGTTCCTTTTCTTTCCAAAAGTTCGGCCAGTTTATTATTTCTCCATATTTCTTTTGGTGGAAACCAGAATGGCAGCAAGCGTGAGGTAAATGGTGACGGGTTGGCCAGCAGCTACCTAGGAACGCCCTTAAAAAAACGAAAAAAAACGACGAAAGTAATATTGCCTCTGGCGGAACCATGAAACGGACAAATCGATCCCAAGCGAGGTCTAGCCCTCGGGTGATGCAACGAAGGTGCTTAATGCGTGACACCACTCTGTATTTCAGCCGTCGGCGACAGAGCCGATACTGTCAGAAATCCAATAGTTCTTTAAGAACCCTCATCCCCCGAATTCGAGGCCAAGGAGGGGACAAATACCGCAGCATTCTTAATACCTTGAAGGTTACGGGGCCGGGAGTTGGGCGAAGAGCGAAGGGTGACTTTTCGTCCAGTGCCAAAACAAACAAGACAGTTCGGTCAATTTTCCCAGCCTTCCGCACGACTTGCTACAACAGTGAAATACCGGCAGCTTGGAGGACTTTCCGAGCTTTAAGCGAGCCGTCGGACAATGTTTTCCAAGCTTTTCCGGCTCGGAAACCGGCCCCCTCTTAGGACAAAAGGCTACGTGGTCGATTGAACGTGTCCCAACGACGACTCGGCTAGTATATATAGTGAGAGAGAGTACCGGGAAGGTACTGTATTGCGCCATGCTAACCCCCCAGCACGTAAGTTTCTGTCCATGACAGTTGTTGCCAGACGTGATTTGCGTCCGGATTCACGAATCCCGCTCAGTCCGGCGAAGCCGAAAAGAGATCATTCGCAATCCAAACGCGACGGTATACACCTTCTAATTTTTATTGACTTGTGGGGTACTCCTCTCTGCTCCTCGACGGAGAAAGTTTTAAGAGCTCCTGCGGCCTCGGAATTACGTTAGCGAGTTTGTAAGAAGGGAAAAAGGAAGCCGAGAAACCTATAATGCGATCCAATGCTCTTAGAAGTTCGGGTAGCGAAAAGGTCCCGCTCGCATTCCCCTTCTTCCGCTCGTGAGAGGATCGCGGGAAAAGAAAGTACCCTTGATTGCCGCGGGGAATGGCAACAGGAGGGCGGGGAGGTGTGGGTACCCCCTGTCGGATTGTTACGGTTTGCGGACGTTTTATTATCGCGGTTATAGATGGCCGTATGACATCCTAATAAGGCTTCGTTGTAATAAAATTGTACTAAAACTTTCCTTGTGGCTCAACTTTTAGGAAAAGTTGCAGGGAAACAGCAACAAAGAGTTATGCTATTGCTTGCGAACCGTGGAACCGTGAATTAGCGCTTCCTTATGAAGTGAGATAAGTTCTGTCTCTCTCTTTTGAATTAGAATACACTTTGCGAGGTGGAAAAAAGAGGCAAGATTAGTTCGTGTAGTGTCTTGTAGCCGCGTAAGCTGAGCTCCGTGAACTTTTTCGCTCGAGTGTGTGTATTGTTCCTCGCTTTTTTGCTCACCTTAGAGAAAACCCCATCAAGAGGCTCACACCTAAACAATAAGCCCCCCGAAGCGAAGCCCTTCCCCTGCCCGTCCTCTATCTCTTTTTCTGGCCTTTCCCCACACGCAAACTTAATAGCTTGTTTTCTTTGCTGAAGCTGTCTGCCTTGCTTATTTCTTTAAAGCCACACGACGCTAACGTCAACTTACAAGCCTGGTTGGGCAGTCATAAGATTTCACTCGAGTACAACAGCAGAGATGACAATTGTCGCTCAAAAAACAGTTGCTTCAACTGACATCTAGCATACAGTTTACCAAGCGAAAACATGGAATTCATTAACGTAAACAAAACATCATTTCAAGGTCCTCAGACCTTCCACTAATAGCGTTTTTCCTTGGGAACCTGGTGCAACACTTTTGGGCACTGAGTGCCACAAATTCACTCTTGCAGCACACAATTTTGTGGCATTCAATGCAAAAAGTGCTGCACCAGTTCTCCCAAGGAAAAACGCTATAAGCATGTTTTAGCGTGCTTAGGAATGTCCCGGGGCAATGTAATACTATCGACGCTACCACCAACACAAATCTGCCGCGCAATTAATACAAAGGCAATTTGTAAAAAAGAAAAAAAAAGTTGCTTACACTGACATCTAGCATACAGCTTACGAAGCAAAAGCATGGCGTTAACGTAAACAAAACATCCTATCAAACCAACCTCCTCAGACCTTCCATTAAATATGTCATGGCGCGTTTTATAGCGTGCCCCTGGAATGCTCGGGCAATACAATACTATCGACACTACCCCTGAAAAAATCTGCCGGGCTATCTATACAAAGGCAATGTGGTTCACCGTGATTCAGTATCTGGTTAGCGAGTCCCACAAGGTAAACACACTACCTACTGCGACACAAATGGAAAAAAATCAACAAATTTCTCTCCCCGTGTCTCTTTTCTTTTTTCTTAACAGCGATACTTGGCGTGACTGTAGGGCATATCGTGGTCCATTAGAACAGTTTATGATTTTCTACAAAAATGCGATAAAATTTTCCCTTTTGGTTTATAAACTTTTATCTATGCCGATTTGGTCTTTGAATCGGTGCTTGCTTCTGCTTGTAGAACAATCACTCAAAAAATCACTACAAATTGCTATAAAAGCTGCAATGCGGTCCAAGTCAAATTGCATTTAGATGTAATAGAGTCAACTAATAAAAAATAGGTACTTTTTTTTGCAAGACAGAGTGACAGCTAGAACTTTTATGGAGTTGTGTGGTCCGGATGGAGGGAACGTAATAAGAAAGCTTGTAATTTATCCGTCTTTTCTGCGTCTATTTCAGTGCCCGTTACGGAAGTGCACGTGTTGGTGGGTGACAAAGTGGAACTTCCATGCGACGTCGTTCAACATCTGCCATCCGGCGCTGCTGGTACCATAACCGGCTCTCAGCACGGCCACCAACACCAGCAGCCCTGGGGGCGAGTAGCGGCTGGTTACTATCGCCCCGAGGCTATGACTGCCTTTCCCCCCGCAGCACGACCCGGACTTTGGAGGCCAAGTTCCACAACTGCAACCACGACCAGTGCCAAACCCCTTCGCCCTGGGGGAGTCCCCGATACGAGTTCCTCCCGCATGAATCCCAGATTCCGTGATGACAAAGCGAAAGTGGAAAGCGAAGGTGAGGAAGAGATTGAAGAGTACAAGGACGAATCCTATTACTACGGAGAATGGGACCAGCCACAGAATGACGGACCGAGTCGTACGGCGGGCCCGGTCCCTCCTGCGGAAGACGGAGCCTATTTGGTGCTATGGTTCTTCGATCCTGATCGAAAACCCATTTACAGGTAAAAAAGGAAAAAAAATACTGCCTAACGCGAGATAGAGTATAGAGAACGAAGCGTCCATGTACCCACTCACACCTTTACTGTGTAACCGAAGAGTTGCTAGCGAGAAATCAATAGCATACCCAGCACACTTTCCTAAAAAGATGAAAATAAAAAAATAGGAAAATAAGCTGGACCATCGTTCCTTTGCCAAAGGAGATAAATTTACTATAAAAAATGTCCGCGATCTGCTTCTCAAAATTTGGCATGGGAAACCGAGAAACGAAACTCCCCTTCAAATTATTGCTTGGGAAAAGGGGGGGAAAAAATCCTAGGCTCGGAGGAAGTTCATAACAGTGTGTTTGCCATTTTTTCCGTCCCCGAATTCAGGGGGCGTTTTACAATGCAATGCAGCATTGAAGGAATATAAAACGAACGAATGCGATTCTATAAATCTCCCGCGGGAAATTCGCTTCGCTCTGTTCTTCTGAACTTTGGTGAGGCTGTGTGCATTGCATCATTTTCTTTTATATTGCATCTTGCGTGTGAGAAGAGCCAAATAACATAACCCATCCCCTCTCTCGCTGTGATCAGCATGCATGGAGATAAGTAAATCGCACGGGAGCTTGCGTAGGCTGGGGACCCGGGGAAATGAGAAAATCAAAGCAGCGAGCGTTTTAAGACCACTAATGCCTATTTGAGGCTTCACTTCATCTACGAAACAAAACGCAGCCACCCGTGCTATTTAAGAAAGATCTATAGGCTTTACACATAAAAAAGAACAAAAAAGTCTCAGCAGACTTTCATAGCCCCCCAAGCCATCCACTTGGCCCTGGCTTTTGTGCAACAATAACCACCTTCCATTGTCCCTTATAATAGCATCACCTTAGGTGCCTTTTTGGAAATATGAGGGAGTGTTGGGACAGCTAAACTAGTTTTAAAGCTGTCTAAACAAACCAATTAAAGCGTGTCATTGTTTTGCTCGTACGCTTGTCTGTTTTACGGCGGAGCAGTTTGACAACACTAGAAATGAGCTGCACAGATAGAGTTCCCCTGACTAAGAGAGGGCGGGATTACCGTAAACCGGGACATTTAGCCGTCAAGTTTTCGTGAAGAAAACAAAACATAGGGGCCCTTTTACACAGGAGAAGAAAGGAACGAATACGCGTTAAAGTTTTAAGAAGTACTGGGAAACACTCCAGCTCATCCAATTGTCATGATTTCCCTGGAAAGCATGGAAATTATATACTCTGACCTTCTGAAGGACGAGGTGACTTTACAGTAACCATAATCCATGATGGAGAAAATGTAAGCCTTGGAAACAATATGAAGCAATTACATAGTAGCCGGATCAAGAGTATTGGTATCTGTATCTGTTTACTTCTAAATGGAACTGATGACGTTATCCTAAACCTGGAAGCTTGTATTAGTTTGACAGCTGAATCCCCGTATCCAACCGGATCCATCAAGTGAAGCACGCTATCGCATGACTGGCTACGGAGCCCCCTAGTTGCTTTGCGGAGGTAACGGTGGTCCAACATTCCGTGCCCCGCGGCATGTTCTGTCCGTGCAACAGCCAATCAGGGTATGACGCTGATATCTCTGGAGTGAATCCGGGGTAGGAGCAAATGGGAAACGGTTTTCTTTTCGTTTTGGTGCAGCAATAAGAGGTTGCGCCAGTCATAAACATATGGCTGTCACTTGTATAAAGTGTCTTGATCTCAAACTTGTGTTTCTCCGACAGTTTCGATGTGCGGGGTAGAAGGGTAAGCGCCGGAAGGCATTGGTGGGATGAGCGGCGTCTGGGTAGTCGAGCCTTCTTTTTGCTTGGCTCCAGTACTGCAGTCGGAGCGACGTCTGCTGGCTCCGGAACAACAGGAACAGGAACCAGCAGTGGTACCGGCGTAATTTCCAAACCGGCCCGACTACAAATCCTCAATGTGACAAGAGAAGATGCCGGCTTTTACCGCTGCCGAGTGGATTACCGGGACTCTCCCACTCGCAACTTCAAGTACCAGCTCGTCATTGTTGGTAAACGAGAGAGAACTAGTCCAGTTCCTTGAAACCTTCATTCCTTTGGTCTCTATGTAATACTTGTTCCGATCCAGACCCTCCGACTTCATTGGCCATCCTGGATACCACTTCCCGCGAAATACGCTCGGTAGCAGGGCCACTCGAAGAGGGCGCTGATCTCATTCTTACATGCAAAGCCATCGGAGGCAAGTTGACTCCTTTCTGGTCCTTTCTAGTCCTCCTCTTGTGTTCGGCAATTGACATGAGGCCAAGGAAAAGGAGTTTGGAAACTATAATGTCCTTTCAATAGGTAATCCGCAACCGTGGGTCAGTTGGTGGTATGGTGGACAATTGATCGACAACAGTACTGACGGCCGATCTAACGAAATGGTCACGAATCGCTTGGTGTTCCCGCGCGTGGGACGGCACCACTTACACGACACTTTTACGTGTCAAGCTTCATCGAGCCCTTTCGTGGCTCCGTCCATGAAATACGTCACGCTTGAACTTCTCCGTAAGACCCGTTTATCCTCCTAACCTTTTCTCTTCTCTGCAGTAAAATGGCATTTCTTTTCTTTGTTTTTTCTACCCCACCCCGCCATATACATAAAACAGTGCGTCCATTGCAAGTCGAAGTCCTTAGCCCGGTCGTTCCCGGCGGCACTAGCATGCCCCGCGGCAGTTTGGTAGCCGATCAGAGCCAAGAGCTACGCTGTAGGGCTTTAGGGTCCCGCCCCGCGGCCATGATCACCTGGTGGCGCGGCAGTCGTCAAATCAAGCAAGCCAAAACTACGGTAACGATTTCCCCTTTTTGCAGTGAACATTCTAAACGACTATGTATGGCCTCTCCTAATCAAACGAAACCAGAGCCTAACTGATGCAGCCATTAAGACAAAAGTTAAGAACTACCTTCAACGTACCCCATACACCTGAGGCGGCCTAACCCTCCTGTAATTAATATTAGAATCGATCCTAAGGAAGCTCGTAAAGGAAGTTTCACGGGATTTCCGTCGAACATTTGTCATGGATTGGGCTTCTATTCTAATATTTGTTTCCTCGATGCAGAGTTCCGAAGAGGGAAATGTGACGTTAAGTGTTTTGACATTCGTACCCACGGCGGAGGACGACGGCCGTCACATGACGTGTCGGGCAGAGAATCCGCATTTGCTCAACAGCGCTTTGGAGGACTCTTGGAAACTTGACGTTCAGTGTAAGTTGGGGGTATTGCCTTTTTATATCTTCTTTTGGAAGGGTGTACGGTGTTTTGTCTTATTAGGGGCTTCCATTAAAATTGACAGGACTTGTTTTACGCCGCTACAATCAGCATGAACAGAATCCCCGTCGCTTGGCTTTTGGCCCTTTGTATGTATGTGTGTGCATCCTGCCGTGGAAATGGTTAAATCTCCTTTCCGAAAGTAATTAAGCAAGTTTGGAAAGCCCGGGGTCGAGTTGGCTTTGGCTTCGAACAGAAAGGGGCAAGTGCAAAAGTGGGGTTTTCAAGAGCGATTTCTTAAAAGGGGATAGGCGAGAGAGCAAAGTGTTGGCTCCCAAATTATTCATGAGATGGAACCGTTTATGACTTTAAGTACTTTATAAATGACATCCATGGAGCCTTTTCAGCACCGCCAACTCAAACAACGCAACTCTTAACGAATCCATAAGCAACTAGAGTGGTTCAGTTCTAACCTCTCTAGAACGACCATATTGTTCGTACAACAATGAAAACAATAAGCAGAGCTGAGTCTCTTTTAAGTATCTCTGCCTTTTTCGTTCTCTTATATTCTGTCAAAGGATAAAATAATAAAAGGGTAAAAAAAGTGGGGCTCTCGGATTTTTTTCTGTGTCGTGAGATAAATTCATCCCGGAATTCCGCGACAGTCAACGTTTGGTAGCTACACGAGACTTTGTCAAGCTTATGCAAATGAGTTTCATCTGTGAAAAAAAAAGGTTTGTCTAGGGAAAAGGAATTTATACAATTTATACCAGCGATTCTATTTTTGACGGGATGGCACCAGCAAGAATCAGTATTTATTTTATTCCCTTACCGAGAGTTAAGTATGTATGAGCAATCCAAGGCGAGTCTGTGATATCTTACGGAAATTTCATCCTCGACTGGCTTTCTTACGTTACAGATCCGCCTCTCGTGCGTCTTGCAATGGGCAATAACATCAACCCCGACGACATCAAAGAAGGTGACGACATGTACTTTGAATGTCATATCCGCGCCAATCCGCCCGTCCATCGTCTAGCGTGGACACACAACGTAAGTAAAAGAAAAAAGGAGAAAAATCTGGAGTTTGATCTTTTCTTGTGCCCGAGCAAAGAGGTTTTACGAGTGGAGGCATATTGACACCATGCCGACAGAACGAGTGATTTTGTGACGTCATAAAATCTTTAGTTTAGGCTCCAGATGACTTGAAATTAGCCCATATATCGTGTGACGTATCAATTTAGAGAAGATTACATCACAAGAACTATAAAAAATGTCGTAGAAGTGAAGCTAGATGCTTTGAGCCGACTGTTACGAAATAGTGGCGTCATGGATTCTGGTATTACGCACGCGGTTCTTCTGAATTGACGCTCTAAGGACTACGATTCTATGGTTTGGCGGCCAGAGCCGTTAGGTTACACATGACTGAGGGGGAGTAAAGTAGGATTAAACGTTTCGAGGCAGCAGTCATGTTTAATTGATTTCTGTTGGACCATTAGTTGAGCTTCTTTAAGAAAATGGCAGCCGGTAACATCAAATCGATGGGAGGGAAGCTTACGGGCCGTTGACTTGGAGCTTTCCAATAGTATATGCGGAAAAGACAGACTGAATGGCTCACGGAATGAGTCGTATGAAAGTCAATGAAGTGGGCTCTTTCGTTATTACCCAGGCGGCCATATTGTTTTGCCTCGTGTAGCAGTTTTTAAGGGCTTTTTGTCACTCTTGTCCCATTCTTATGAATTTTTTATGATCGTATTTATAGGGCTTGCCTCTGTGGCACAATACTTCAGTGGGCGTGATAATGAGTAATGTCAGTCTAGTACTGCAACGCGTGACCCGAAGCAGAGCCGGGAAATATGCCTGCGTTGCTGCCAATATCCGAGGCGAAGTTGCTAGTCCTCCCGTGAACCTTAGGGTTCAGTGTATGTATCATGCACTTGAATGCAGATTGCCCTTATAATGAGCATACGGTATTGAAAACAGACGTGCCGAGATGTCAGACTGAGAACCAGCGCCCCACGGGCGTGGCTAGACATGAATCAGCGACGCTGACCTGTCGAATGGATGCCGACCCGTCGACTGAAGTGCATTTCTGGTGGACGTTCCTGGGCTCCTCCTCGCTGAGCAAAACCTCGCAGAAAGACCTAAGCGCGCTAATGAAATCAGGTACGTTTTTGGACCCATTGACGTTAAAAAGCAGTCAACAGGAAACTTGATACATTTAGTAGGCGAGCCCATGTTGTTGTCGACCACACGTGCCAAGTTGAAGGTACAAGGCTCGGCTAGTACGTTAACGTACACGCCACGCACAGATCTGGAATACGGTCTAGTAGCGTGCTGGGCTTCCAATATTGTGGGCGATACCATTGATCCTTGCGTCTTCCAAATCGTACCCGCAGGTAATACCTCTGCCTTGAGTGTAGTCTTCCTCCATGCACTCGTCAAATACTTAACAGTTGTTCTCAAAAGGCAAGCCAGGCGTACCCCAAAACTGTACAGTCCATAACCGCAGTGCGGATTCCGTCCGAGTGGATTGTATTGAAGCCTTCGACGGCGGACTAGAACAGCGGTTTGGAGTAGATGTACTTCACCCCACGACCCGGGCCTTGCGAACGTCCTTGACGAGTACTCAGCCTTGGTTCATCGTCCAAGGGTTGGAAGCGGACTCGGCCTTCCTCCTACACATCTACGCTATTAACGCCAAAGGTCGTAGCGAAGAAGTGGCCCTAGAAGGTATGACCTTACGTGCACCCGAAAAGCACATAGGTATGTCGTCCTTCACACGTGTTTTCGGTTTTCAGTGATATGTTGGACCAGATATCTAAACTACATTTTCTTTCGGGCTTGGTGTTTATCGTTAACAGTATCAGCTTCGACTGGGATGGTATCCAAGTTTCAAATGACACCATTGCTAGCGATTCTCATCGGAGCAGCCGCCACGTTACTGGTCGTTGTATTGACCGTAGCGATTGTGGTACAGCGCAAGCAGAAACAACGTCAACGCACCGAGGAGCAGAGCCGATTGGCAGGCCACCAGACAGACCTAGCGTCCACGGGAACTTTCACGAGGCCCAATTCTTCAGGGTCTTCTTCGTGTAATCCTGTGGAGCATGCGAAAGTTAACGGGCGACTCCCTGTTAACTACCAGATGCACGAACCTGATATCTTGTTAGGAGACCTCGGAACAGGTAAGTTTACACATGTTTCCCAGCATTGGCTTAAAAAGGGGCCATATATCATGAAACGCATCTTACCATTTTCGGCCCAATCTAAATTACATTCATGTAATTAGTTCAAGATGTCCCTGAGTGAGTTTTCAAAAAATCTAAATGGCGGCCGTTAGACTCTAATTGCAAAGGTAGCGCTTTGTTTATTATTAGCCTATTAAGATAGGAATAAGCTGCAATGGCTCGTATTTCTAGTGCTTGAAAGTACTGTAATTTACTCTGTTACATTGTCTAATGATCAATTATGCTAAGACATGGCATGGGAACAAGAGCCGAGAAACAATAGGAGGAAAAAACCATTCTGACGCAAATGTTCCCCTTTGCTTTGGAAATTGACTGTTTGCCGTTAGTACCGAGAACCAATTGTCGCATGATCGTATTTTGAACCTGTCAACGTCTTCATTGTATTGGATTTACAATGCAAGCTTTGCAGTCTATCAATAACTGGATTTACACCTTAAATACGCTTTCCTTTCGTGATTTCTTTGACTTTCCTTTCTTATATATTCCAATAACGAATAAGGTACCTTTTAACCAAAGAAAACGCTGTTTCGATTGTGGACTTTTTTACCTTTAACAATCAACATGAAAGCATTGTTAAACGCTACTAAAGAACTCAAACAAGCATTATCATTAGTGCTAAACATGGCACCAATAGATCGGCAGCCATTTTTAAGCTAACCACTATGGCCGCCTAGCGTCTACTTTGTTAGTCAATGTAGTAAAACAATATGCGAACGATAAAGTATAATGCAATGTTAGGCGATTATATTACTAATATTACTCGAGAGTATTATTGAACAAGATTACTGAAGAAGATTACTAGTCTGATGGATTAACCTGACCTAAAGGATAAAGTTTCAGGGCATTTCTGTGTTTGACCTTTATTCGGGCTTTATACGTATGGCCGCTTCAAGAGCCTTGATAAAGAAAAAGGAAGACAAAACAATAACATACAGAAACTAATAGGCTCAGCACTTCGAGGCTTGGCCTTATCTACCACCCACGAACGGCCAGCGATACACCGACCACATTTGGGTCGTCCACCCGATACTTCGCCGGACGAAGACGGCTGGGGACCACCGCCCAACAGAAATACCTCGGTACGTAATCCCCTTATAAGAAATCCCACGCCTTTTCTCTCTCTCCCTCTGTCTTCTCTTTATTTTCCTGTTTAAAAAAAGAACTGACACTTCAAAATCAACTTGAGCTTACCCGAAAGAGGCACAAAAAAGCTGTCAAGAACGATATTTTTCATGTTTCTTCCACGACGTACGGTACTCCCCTCTATATAATCGAATCGAGGTCAAAAGACAAGCACCAGTATTCACCAAGCTCCTCCCCCTTTTTTCAAAATAAACCGCTTGGTCCCTCCCCGTGGTTGTATTGACAACTTCGCATGCTTTCCTGTAATTTCAGCGAATATTTATCGACAAAAAACGTGAGACATGTCGTTCTTGCTAGAACTTAAAGCGTGGTCTGCATATTTTTGACACTAAATTCTTACAGTTATTATTTTCTTTGTCAGAATTTTTTTAATGTATTCTTGCTAAAAAGAGAGCTTCTTACAATGGCGCTGTAATAACTTGGAATATTCTTTTCTTTTGGGTTGCCACAGCAATTCTACACACTCCGACCACAGCAAAAACCCAAAGCAATTTTAGCAAATCCCAACGGATTCCTTCCTGCTGCCGCAGCTGCCACTATGACTACTATGACAACTGGAACTCCACACATTCGCAACATGCCAACGCTTCCATCGGAAAGCTCGTTATGAAGAAAAACTTTGAAAACATTTTTCCCTCCCAAAAAAATGGAAAAAAAACGCTTTTGGATAACTATGGTGTATAATTTTTCGTTATTATACTGATGAACGCAAGAAATAAACCCCAAATTTTCTCCGTCGACCCTTCGATGTCTCCTTTTTCATGCCGTGTTTCCTAACGCGACGACCGACGCAGCAATTACCACCAAATTCCGTGCTCTGCGAGCACAACAAGCTTTGAAGCTTTACAATATTAGTACGGCATAATCCCGCACGTGATAAGGGCGGGAGGGGTATTTGGCACCTTCGTTATGAGCGTGTGCCGCATAGCAGTTCAAGAGTTCGCAATTACGCAGCCTCGGCACGAGAGCGGGAAGCATAACATGAACTTTCCGAGTTCAACCCTTGAAACAAAACTGCCAACTAGGGTCTTTGACACGTCTACTACATTAGCTTCCCATAGATGTTGCCCCCTCCTTTTGTTAAGTCAATGGCTTTATTGTTGTCATGGCAGGTGAGGTGATCAGTAACAATTTTCCATACAAAGTTCTAAAAAACATGTCAAATAGAAAAATGGAATACGTTTTGTACAATCAAGGTAAAAAACCCCCATCAGAATTGTGCTTTCCTAAGGGCTCGATTTGTTCATTTGTAAACTACGTCGCATCTTCTCTTGCCGCAACGTGGTGAGCCAATCAGGCTTCTTCTTCTTGGGGCTTTTGAGTTTTCCAGGTGAGTCTTTGCTGAAATTCTGATAAGGGGCGCCAAGTCCATCAAGGACTAAATTAGGCAAATTACGAGTGGGAGACGACTCGCCAAGAGATGCCACAGCGACGGGCAGCGTCTCATTATTACAGGTCGATTGATCTAAATCTAATCGCCGGAAGACTCGTTCGCTTATTCCGCGCTCCGTACCTCCGTCCACCAGGTCAAGGCTAGGGACTTTCTCCTCATTGCCCGGCTCAGGCTCTTCGAGTAAACGTTTTCGTGTCGTGGACGCATGGCAAGGCCCGGTACTCGTTGAAGTCGACGTCGCCGACCGTAAAAACTTCCTTAAAGATTCAGGAGTCCGGGGAGTCTTGGGAGTCGTCTGTTGGTGGGCTTTCACTCCCGATTTCCGGGATCGTGAAGGCGTACCAAATAATTTGGGACTTGAAGCGGTATGACCTGACGAGGGCGACGGAAATGAAGCCATTGATCCGCTCGCTCCTCCGCTAACTTTCCTTTGTGTTTGGCCCCATGACCGAATATGTGCTCTTAGTTCTTGCTCGGGTGCCGACCACGGCTTCACAATCATTTCAGCTTTTCCTCTCCAATCCGTACGCAAATTGCTGTCTAGGTTTGCTAGGGGAGAACTGCTGCTCCCCAAGGCGCTGGTAGATCGCCATATCCGATGCTTTACGTCGTCGCTGCAAGTGACTAACTGCATGCAAAAGACCCCAGAGTGTTTTGTTACTCATAATTGGAACTACTCGAAAACCGCAACAAAACAAAAAGAAAAGAAAACACTCAATTACCATTCCGAGATCATGAGAACTCCACGCGACTGCAGTTACTTCCGCTCCATGACCGTCCAGCCTGACTAATGGGTGAGGTCCCCGATTGGGACGATTAAGGGTCCAAATGTAAGCATAATCGTCGCTGGAACCACTCAGTAAATAGTCACCATCAGGACTTAGGGCAGCTTTGACAAAAAAGCTGTGGCATTCGTGACCGCAATAATAATGGACTACCCTCGCCATTGCATGAAGTAAAGGAAAAAGAAAAATAGTAAAAAAAAAATCATGAGTGAGCCGCGCAATATTTTATGGAATTGATTAAAGACCTTACTTCACTTGTGCCTGGCGCTTCGGAGTTGATTAAAATCGAGAAGGAGAAAGGCAAGGAAGTAATAAACTGACCTGGAATGGGCTCGGGCTGTGTTGTATTATACTCGTAAATAATATCGTCCAGGCAGGTGGCAAATAAACGCGAGGAGTTGTGCGGGTCGAGCAGGAGGTTCGAGAAACCCGTGCGACTACTCAAGCCCGCGTAGGGCAAGCGGTGCTTAGGGACGGGATCACCTTTAAAAGCTGCATAGGCTTTACGCAAATCCCACATTTTGATGCACCTAAAGCATATATACAACTTACAACCACAGCGTGATGACATGCTAAGTCAGTTCTAAACAGAAACTTGGCACCTCGTTTAACATAAGCCCATTTAAAATGGTCTGAAACATTCTACATCTTAATTCAAACTGCGCAACAGTAGCTAATTACTCATTAAAATAGTACGCCTACAACATTATTGCGTGGCAATAGCGAAAAAGCGCAATAGTGACGTGGCAATAGCGGAGTGTGTGGGACAATAGCTTTTCCTCACAAATGAACATGGTATTGGTCCGTAAGTGGTTGCGAAGAATGCTAATGCTGGAAATTGGGAGGCTTATACGGGGTAAAAAAAAGCCAAAAAAGGAAAAGCCAAAAAGGAATATTTTATTTGTACGTACCCGTCACCCGCTCCAGAAGAGAGAAGAGTGTGCTCGTCTTGAAAAACTAAGGCGGTAACGCTATTGCTAGGCTGATGAACGAGGGAAGTAGGCGTGCGACGTTTTCGTCCTCGGATTGCGCTGCCCGATTCGCAAGGTCCTAAAAGACACGAACAAAGAATTGGAATTAAAAAAACCCTTTCTTGTGTAGTTGAGAGGGAGTTGTTGACAAGGGGGAAAAAACAGGTAGGAGTGGTTTATCCGGACGGGAGATTCATGGCGCACAAAAACGGTCGAGCTATATCCTGCTTTCAAAGGAGATTTGGAAAAATTGGAAGGGTTTTTTACTGAGAAGGGTGTCAAGGCGGAGAAGAGCATCGATGCAATAATTGAAAGTAAGTGCACAAGGAAAAGGTCGGCGTTGTCAAGACGCAGAGAATGGACTTGTTCGTTTAATTCACCAAGACTTTTCTTGGAAGTCACCAGCAGGAGACTTAATTGAATGCCAGCTCTATTACATTAGGAATAAGGTGAACAATGTGTCACCAGCTTTGGCTGTTGTAAGGAATCAGATACTTTAATTACCTGTTCCGACGTGAGCGTTCTTGAGGATATTGTCAGGCTTGGTGGCGTGAGTCCTTAAATCCCAGACCAAAATGCTCCCGTCACGCGATCCTGTTGCGAAGATATGCTGCTGGTTAGGGCAAAACTCCACTGTTTTAACGCTGGCTGTGTGGCCACGGAAAACATTGATGGCGGTTAATTGAGCGCCGTCTTGTAAAGCCCAGAGAACGGCAGACTGGTCGCCAGAACCACTAATGAGTTTGGCTTCACCTGGCACCCAAGCCAAGTCAAATATAGCGTTATCATGCGCTTGGAAACCTGAGCCCGGAAGAGTCAATATATTAGAAATTGACATGACACAGACAAACTAATTGCCTTTTGTTTAAGTATTAACCTTTAAGGGCCCTGTTATAGCCCACTTGTCTCGTATCTTGGAATGCAATTCTGCCAGCTTCATTGGCTAAAGCTAAAATGTAAGGAGATCCCGGTATCTTGGAAAATTTGCACGTGTACAGGTAGTCCATGCCCATGGTATTTGGCTCTATCCCTGGATATTCATCATGCCGATGGCAGGCGAGTCTCTTCACAGTTTCGTTTAAGCCATATTCACGTATTTCCTCACCTGAAAGTAAAGTTTTCATACATAATAATAGTATACATAATCAAAATAAATTATTTGATAAACTACTAAAGTTTCTAATTACCTTTGGAGCCCAACCTTTCTCGCAATCGAATATGCTTCAAAATCTGCATGTTTTTTAATTAAAATTATATCACTATTTATTAACTAAAAAAAATAATAACGTTTTTAGCTTCCTAAATATCACTGTATTTGATCACACATTGTCTTTGTAGCCACTGCCGCCTAAAAGCTTTTTAGAATATGTATTAGGGCTTATTCAGGAGGTGGCAGCACTTCCTAGTTTTAGGTTCGAAATACGGTTAAAGAAATGTGGAAGAAATAGAAGCAGCAACATTTATATGTATGCAGCGGGGAAAAACTATAATACGGATTTGAAAGGATATTTTCGTAAGTATTTAGACGTTTATCAATGAGTAAATCTAAACGCAAGATTCCTTCCGCAAGTTTCCAGGAAACCGAGGTACGAGATTTGAAAGAACTCCGGAATAGCGTACTTCAAATCTCTCCAACTTGCAGTTCACTTTTACCTCACTTCTACCTTCGTATTTTTCTTGCCCAGTTTGAGAGCTCTGTGGAAATACCTCTTCCTGCACTCAGAAGTTTGGGTTGCAGGTTTCTATCCTTCTCCTGGTTTACAGACTATTCTGGGAAACATGAGTAAGGCTGTAAAAAAAAAGGGTCAAAACCAAAGCGAAAAGTCTGCTTCCAGCGTTGAAATTGAAAATAAAATCATTGTCACAAAAAAGGAAAGTAGCCTATATATAGTACTTGAATCCCGACAACGCGTTTTTTTTCTGATGAAACAAAGTTCATAAAGGAAGCTTCTCACCTGAAAGTTCCATTGTTCTCACCTGAACTATGTACTTTGTCATTTCAAAAGCAACTATTTTGTACTCATGGAGCCTGCAGAAATTGTTTTTCGACTGGAACAATGGCTGTAGAGCAAATAAGTTGTACATTAAAGGTGCATCGTAATAATTTCCAAAGCAGTAGAAATTTTGCGATGATTTCTAGAAGCCTAAGGGGCTTCTAAAAAACACTGTCCAAAAGTACGTACGTGTAGAATTGAAAGAAATGTGTTGTCAAACTTTTGCTAGATAACGGGCTGTGACCTATGTTTCTGGTTTCACTTTAAGCTTGGAACTCTGCTGGGAACGTACTTGCTGTCTCAATAGAGTTTTTTTCAGTTTTTCAGAACTATAATATTGTGCGCTGCTATGTTTTCCAGTCGAGGTGGCTGATCTTTTGTCACATAAGTGCAGTTTCAGATTACAAGTGCAAAAAACTTATCTGTGTAGCAAAAGAAATTACATTAATTAAAAATGGGTGCGTTATTAGTGACAGTGGTGTTGCATTCGTTCTTCTTTTTCTCGTCTCAAGCGTTCATGTCGCAGAGTGATTCTGCATGGGAATCTCTAGTAAGTTCCACAAAATAAAATGTCCGTAATCTCAAGACGAAGCTAAGCAAATGGCCTTTTATGATGATCTATAGATACCACATGATATATTGGTGGATTTCGAAGCCAAAGTGCAAGCCATCACTGAGGAAGTGTTACAAAAGCATAATCCTCGCAACATCGATGATTCACCTGTTCGTCGAAAGCGCCGGCAGGTTGCCAATCTCAATAATGAACTCATGCACGGTTTTATCCCTGACCTGTTCTACCAACGCGACAGTAAGCTTCAGTTTGCGATGTTACCGTTCTTTTTTGGATCTATTCTGTTTATGTCTTTTGTTTCTTCATATTCCATTCTTTCGTACTCATAAAGATGTATTTCTTCCTAGGAATTCAAATCGACTCCCTTGAAGTTTTGAGCACCTTTAAGCCTTGCGCTTTTCATTATGGTCAATGGGATACAGCGTATTTTAACAATGAAGATTACGCCATTCTTTTATGCCCCGAGTCGGTTCAAAGTTTCCGCTATGAATCTAGCGCTTTGGTTTTCGTCAATTCTTTGCGTAAGTAAACTGCTATCGCCACGTAAGTAGCTTACGGAAGTTCTTTTGTTTACATAGCCTTCAAAACTTCGACGGAACAAGTGCTTGCCATGCGGAACTTCAAAATCCGGGATGGAATTAACGATTCCGTTCGTATGATGGTCTGTGTCCTGTTGCACGTGCCAGGCCAAGGTGCTTCCTTACGAATGTACGAGATCATACCAAGTGTACGTATATTTCGAAACCAAACAAACCTGCCTGACTACAAACCTCAACCTTCACTCATGTTTTTTTTTCTTTCGTCAGGTTGGGCTGGTTGAATTCCAAGAACTACAACTCACAGGGAACTTCCTCCAAATGGAACCCTTTGTTCAGGATGGAAGCACGTACCTATCGCTTTTACGGAGTGGTATCAACAAATCTGATCTGGTAGTGTACGGCCTGGAAATGGACAAAGGTCAACACATTGATTTTACGTATGGGCTTCATTCATAGTAATTTTAAGTTAGGATTCTCGCATTTATTTTCGACATTTGGTTTAGGCTCATGGCAATTAGGTCGATCCTTCCAGCTTCGCTGCTGCGTGCGTACCCTATCCTGGCGAATATTGGCTTGCTCGTGGACAATCCCGATACTCAAACTGGTCACCTGTATTTGTTTTCGCAACAGACCATTGAACCTTTCCAAGTAATTAAAGTTTCCATATTATTAATTAACTTTTGTATCTTTTACACTTATGTTGTATAATTAATGACATTTGTATCTTCAATATCAAACTTTATATCTTAAATAGAAAATCAATATACTTAATTAACTAGTAATTTTCTTAAATTGGAAAGACACTAAATGTTTTATTAACAGGTCTTCAACAATTTGAGCAGAGTCGTAGATGCCAAATTTTTCCAAATTGGGTCGCGTTATTTCCTAGCAGTTTTAACTACAGATAGATGGCGAGTGCTCATGTTTAACGCGAACGAAGACTTCTTCTACGAGTTTCAGACGACGTATATAGCAGGCTTGGTTGGCCTCCGTATCCTAGACGTAAGTATAGTTATTCAAGTACCAATTTTAATTGAAGTACCTTGGAATACCAGTTTGTTTCTTGTAGTTGAACAGTTTCCGTGATGAAAAGGCCATTGTCTTGCAATCAATCAACGGACTTGGACATTCGGTCCTTAACACGTACGTTTTGGAAAATACCAAGTTTATAGAAGCAGGGAATCAGTCATGCACATCTGGAGTCCTTGATTTCGAGAAACTACCTATCAAATATTTAGCTCAAAGTACGATATGGAAAAAACGCGTCGTTCGAGGGTAATTAAGTGTTTCGTTTAGATGAGTCGCTGACTTGCTTAAGTGGAGGCGATCTGGTTCCAATTCTGGGCAACGCGGAAGCTCGCTTGATAGACGGCCATCCTATGCTGATTCTACCTTACGCGAACGGCCATACCACCCTGATCCATTTTGAAGCGAGTCTAGTCCCTGTCAAGAACCCGGTAGAAATGCAGAGGGCTGAAATTGCGCAACGAGTTGCTAATCACAAGGTAATAAAGGTCAAGTCATGGAGATTTCTCTTTCTGTCTGATGCTTTTTAATGTAGGCGGCCTTGGATGCCTTAGCGAAACGTATGGCAGATATCGAAGCACTGTTCACCAATACTGTTTCCACCGATCTGAAGAACACCTTGACGGGGAACTGGAAGGTAGGAACTCTTACGACTTTGGCTGTGGAAGTGGAAGAGTTGAACTATGGAAACTTGTACTTGCAAGATCAAGACTGGGGCGAGTCTTTGCCATCTTTGGACATCTTGGAAGCTAATGTAGCTGAGCTGCAGAACATTATAGCGGACTTGGGCCAGCGGCTCGTTGGCAAGAATTTAGCAATTTACCTTCACTACTTTTTACTGGTTATTCTTCTAATGTTAGGTGCAATTCCCAACAAGACCACTGAAACTGTCTATTTTCCGAGTCTGGAAGTTATAGGCAATCTTCATGCTCCAGCTTTGGACGTGCAAGATCTCACGGCCGAATCAATCAATGGCGTTGATCTTGCTGCAACTCTCAACGATATTGTCAGGTAAACAGCAATTGTTTCCAAACCTTCAAAATCATTTAGCTTTCTTTCTAACTTGAGATTTTTACGAAATAGGACTGATTTGGATCGTAGAATCACTGGACTCAAGAAGATTTTGGGTAGTTTAACCTCGCAAGTCTTTCACAGCGATGATATCAACGGAATCCAGCCCAAAGACATCCTTACGGACAGCGATTCATTGGCCATTGTGGGCGAGCTAACTTTCACCGAGCCTTTCTTAATTGAAGGAAATGTCATAATTCCGAGTGGGAAATCGGTGGGCGGATTGGATCTTTCGGAGCAGGTTTTGACCTTCGAATCGTCTTACGGTACAGATCCTTTTTGTCGTATTCTACTTGCGCTAACTTTTGGGATGTTACTAGGTGAATTGGTCGTCGACGGTACCGTTACGGCTGAAAGAGCCTTGGTCGATAAAGTGGACGATGTAGTCTTCGATTCCTTGAATTTTCAAGAATTGCTTTTGGAGGGTTCTCACAATGCAACTTTCCATGGCCCCTTGCACTTTGAATCGATGGAGATACAAGGACCTGTTACCGCCTTGGGCTCTGTTTCTGGTCGTGATTTGGAGAAATTTGCCCAAGATTTGCTGCGAGTGGATCGCTCAGAGAACTACGCTGGCCTCATAAACATCAACGGGGTACGCACTGTTAGCTAATTTTAAGTGTGAATACTTATCCTCTGTTTCTTTTTTTTTTAATCTAGAAAGTTATCGTGGGTAACAATCTGGGTGTGGTCACTCTTCAAGGTCACAAGTATCCCGAGGATTTTGCTAAAAGTCATGGCTCCTCCGTCTTTCGAGGTTGGTTAACTATTTCTTTAAATCAACAAGAAAATGTTGGACGCCTTTAAATTTATGTCCTGTAACCTTAGGAATTAACTCCTTTACGAATCTGGTTACTGCTGACGTTGTCCACATTGATGGTTTGGTTGATGGCAGGAATGCGAGTCAGCTGATAACTTTGACCACGGAACAAGAGGTTTACGCGGATACCATCTTTAACTTTGGCTTTCAGACCGATTCTCTCAAAGTATTATACTTTATGACAACCCAGTTTGGGTACTATTGCGAGTAACTAATTTCTTTGAATACTATAGATTACCAACAACGCCAATGGCATGCATTTCGACTCGCTGATTGACTATGGCATCGACGCGTACCTGGTGGCCATCGGTCAACCCGCGACGAAGATCGTTTTCGCCGGGAATAGCAACACCATTCTTGGACAACTACAGACCAACCTGGTTAACTCCAAAGATCTGGAGGGAGTTCTTGCAGATATTGTCTACAAGGTAGCTTAAATATATCCAAATCAGGTTGAAGTATTCCTTTAATGCGATACGTGGAATTTTTGTATGTATATATAGGACGAATCAGATGTCGTGGTAACTGCGCATAAGAATATTTCTAACATGTACGTTATAAACGCCATAGTTGTGGATGGATTCAATAATATTAACGTCGAAGAAGTACTGTTAACGAAAGACTCGGAGCAAAACATCACAGGTACTGAAGCCTCGATAGATTATTTATGTTTTTATTTAATAAACGAAAATGTATATATTTTTTTTGCAGGAGCGTACACCTTTTCCAAACCCGTTACCTTAGATACTATGCTTACTCCTATGGCTAATACGATTGACATGGATACCCTTCTAGCCAACGTGGCCAAGTTGAATCAAGATCGCACATTCCGGACTTCAGACTTGACATTTCAGACCATCGTCGTTAAAAACCTAATCGTCAGGGATAATATTAATGATGCCAACGCCTCAACCGTCCTTGTACAAGGCCTAGACCAGGTGACCTCTTCAATATTGCCTGAATCACTGAAACCTGTGTTTAAAATATCTCTGTAAAATAGGACTTTGTGGCTCTCCAAGTCTTCTCCAATGCGAGCTTCAATTCTTTGGAAGCGGAAAATCTAATTCTGCCTGAAGGAGGCCTAGTTTCGGGTGTGGATCTAAGTGCCTTTGATGCCCGGCGGTTCTCTTTGACTCGGAACCAAGTGCTCTCATCGGACGTAACCGTTTTAGGTGATGTGACCATTGGGGGAGTCCTGGCAGCCAACAAGATTAACACCTTCCCCTGGGAGGAGTGGAAGTCGTCCTTTGTACTGGAGAATGCTGGTCACAAACAAGTCATTAATACTGGAATCGAAGCAGGTATTGAAAACGCCTCGGCATTTTGAAAGCGAATGCGTTTAATTAACTTTTTTACAGTCAGTTGCAAATTCGAGAAGGAAGTTCACGTGCCAGGACGCCTTAACGGCATTGCGAACGTACACGATTTGGCGCAAGTTGCGATTGACATTCGGGAACCTATTAATTTCGACAATGTCCACTTCCAGGTATGAATTCCAAATATGAAGAATGGAAATTAAAATACTTTCGACTTTAGTTGTTGAATGCTAAACGTACGGAAGTACAAGGTTTCGTCAACGATGTGGACCTCCCAGAATTGCATGCTGACGTTGCCTACCATGGAAGTCTCGGTTCTGTACTCATTACAGGTTAAATTCCATGGTTAAATTGGTAAATACCTGTTAGTTACACATTTGTATTTTAGGAACCAAGATGTTCCAAAACATCACCGTGGAAAACAACGTGCGTTCGCTGATCAACGGCAAAGACTTTGAACGAGATGTTCTTCGGACGAAAGGAGATCAAGTCATTTCAAGCCATTTACTGGTGGCAGGTTCATTTCTTGCCAATGGAGATTTCGATCTGAGTTGGGTCAATAATATTTCCCAAGCCGACCTCTACAAAATACCAGCATTGACTCCACAAGTCATTACAGGTACGTAGGACGAAACATATTCCGCCATTTTGGGAGTCTTATCCTATGGTCTAATGGTGTTTATAGGTAGCGTTACTCTGACAAAAGACGTCCATGTCAGCAACTTAAAAGTCCAGAGTATTAACAATAATAATTTGGATGAGTTTTTTGCCAATGTGGCCTTCAAACAAGCTCCAAACGCTTTTCTCCACCCGATTCATTTCCACGATCAGGTACAACTTTCAGTGATTACTTTCCTAAAGGCAATACCGTGATACTGAGAAATTTTAGGTTGACTTTCATGGCGAGTTGTCATTGACATGGTTGAACGGTAGAGACTTTGCGAAAGACGTAGATGCTTTGGTGTTTAAAGACAAAAATGCTTCCATCCGAGGCACTGTAACCTTCCGGGATGATCTGGTCTTGGATCTAGCTACAATTGACGTTGTTAAAGCAGGAGCTGCCACGCCCAACTTCCTAAGTTCATTCCAAAACGCTGTTTTTCTTGGTCAGCCAGACCAGTTTATTAGAGGTGAGCTTTATTCTCTTCCTATCTTAATCAAATACTTGCTTAAATTTCGGTTTTACACTAGGCAACTATACCATGGCGAACGTAGAGTTCATGTCAAGCTGCAACGTACGGGGAGCGGTCAACGGAGTATCTATACCAGGTGGATTAGTCCTGCTTTCTCACGAACAACAATTACCAGGCTCCAAAATTATTCCCGGATTTACCGTACTCGAATCCATCGACTTCAAGTCCTCAGCCACCATTAACGGCCGCCATTTGCTTGAAGAGTCCCAAAACACCCTTTTGGTAATACTGCTCCCCCGAGGGATTTTCAGGATTAATGTTATCTTCAAATCTCTTTAGGTAATTGGGAATTTTACACTAAATGGTTCCAAGGTCATGGAGGGTCAAGTGCAGACGTTGAATGCCACTGTAAATGAGGTTAACGGATTCGTTTGGGACAAGGAAGTGATTTTCATCAATAATGCCGAGGAAACAGTTACTATTTACGGTACTTAAAAAATCTTTTCGATCAAATTTTTTATTTCAATTTATATTGGCTTAATTTAGGTAATCCTAACTTCGATGGCGAGGTCCATGTGGTGAAAGACGTGCGGTTGATCGGATCTACTAATAACGTCAACTTGGCTGCGCTGAACGACGGCGTTCTTTTCGCTGACATGATAATCAACACGACTGGAACGTGGTCTATCCCTAATGCAAATATTAAAGTAACATACCTTTATAAATGATCCACTTTTTTGACATTTAAATTTCCTAGCGTTCCATGTTCACCCTCGAGCCCCAGAGCTACCTTGACAGATTCCTCGTATCCGACTTATTTCACGGAAACCTGTTGGGCGACTTAAGCAGCCAAATCACCACCAATCGCGTATGAAATCCGTGTATTTTCTGCCAACTTTACATGCAGCATTTCGTTTCTAGGGCGCTGTGGAGCATGCTAATCACACCGCTTTAGAGTGGCAAGAGATACTCGCTAATGCGTACTACAAAGTGACCGCGTACGACTTAACTCAGAGTATTGACCTCAGGTATCGTTCAGCAGCTGTCGCCGAAATCCAAGTATGACCATTAAATGAACAATTATCCGCTTAGAAGTAATCTTGTCTCTAACAATTAGGCCCAGTCGAAGCGTTTTTTGCTCGTGGGTACCAGTACTTGCTCTTCTTTGGTGTACGTATGGGACGGTCCTTCGCAGAGTTTTAAGTACCACTCCATTGTGAGCAATACTGGAAGCGTGACTCAATGGATTGTTGCCAAACAAGCTGTCCTCGCAGTAGTGAAGCCTACATCCCAGTGTAATATGATGGGTCTTCGAAGCTTTTTCATCCGTAATGGCGTCCCCTCGGTGCAAGTAATGCGGAGACTAAACGAGATTTACATGATAAACAAAGCTTGCTCTGACTCTAGAACCTTGGAGTGGAGTATATGGAGGCAGGTTTGACATTGCTTGGAAACCAGGTACACCTGCTTACTGGCAATCCTGAGAAACTTCACGATTACCTGGTAATCGATGGAGGATTGTCACTTGATTCTACAATAACTGATCGTTCAATTGGTAAATACGGCCTCCCTCCTTAACTGGAATTGTGTACTGAAATCGTTCAAATTGTTCAACCAACAGAGGTGATTGCCAGATCGGATGGGACTGTGCCCTATGTTGCCATTTGGTTTGCAGACAAACTCAGCATCTGGGGCGAGAGTCGAGCCATGATCACCACTTTACCAATATCCCATGTACAATGGATGCACTGGGTGCGAGTAGTTGATGCGTTTTACCTCTTCGTCTCTGAAAGTCCTGAACCAGTTAAAGGAGGCGGATGCATTGGAATTAAGGTAAGATTCCCCGTCTGTGTGAGGTTCTCCTGTTCTAAGAAGCTCTAACAAAGATTGTGGGTGCTATTTTAGGTCTACGAGGTTTTGCCAGCTTCCACAACCTTGTACCAGATGATACCTTGCTGTGCACCGACCGCTATAACGAGCCTGGAATTCGGAAACTTTCCCGATTCTATGGTTTTGGTGGGAGATTCTGTGGGCACGCATGTTTACTTCCATGAAGGTAACACACACATCGTCTCTCCGGTGATTTCCTCTAAGCTTTTAGTATTTTAGGAATCCTTGGCTTTACCAAGCAAACTATTCTGCCGGTGACGTCACCTCAGTCTTTGTTTGCGAGTTTCCATGATCAACAGTTACGGATATTCGCCACAGCGTCAGAGAAAGTCTACGTCATTGAAGGTCGAGCATTAGGTACCTATTTAAAAGGATGGCCTTTAGATTAGGATCCTTTTTTCCAGTTACAACGCTCAATGGGATTCCCCCAAATTTTCTCCATTTTAGACAGCGTATGAGTTCCAAGCTTTTTTAGACCTGTTTTGAATTTAAGTCGTATTTTCCCCATGTTGTTTTAATGCCGTTATTGTTTTAACCGTTTCAGAAACCTTCATCGAAATTAAACCTAGACATAAAAATGTACCAAGCTCAAATCGGCCTCCTTCCCTTTTATTTTCCACCAAGATCTGCAATTCCGTCTTACTTACTCGCATAAGTTACAATATCTAGGCTGTCACAGTGTGTATATTCAATGTTTGTTTTTCTCAAGGAATTCAAGCAGGCCAACAAAAATAGAACAAAATAGGGAAAACAAAGCGATTGGGCGTTAGTTGAAAGTCATGCATGAGACCTTTAAGATCGGTCTATGTTAGTCGTGTGATTCAACCAGAATCAAGGGATAAGGGGACTAGAAGCGAAAGTCCGGACACATAATGGACAATTCAAACTTCCCACCGTCGATCGATTCCATGTTCAAAAGCCAAGCCAAAAGTAGGCGAACCCCGCAGTTGTGTTTACCATACCGTCCAGTAACCTAGGGTGTCGTTCGTGTGTTTAGTAACGTAGCCGGTAAAAAGCTAGAAATAAGTACAAAGGAAAAACACAAACCCCTCGTTCACTCAGGTTCGTTCTAGACTAAAGGAACCAGTCGCACTGCATAAAAACAAATATAAAAATACCGTTGGAATTAAGGGTCAGTCATACTGATTGATAGGATGAGATGTTACGCGAATCGCGGGTTATTAATCATCGGTGTACCAAAGGGGTGAAACGAAATTCTTACCGTTGTGCCGCATGGGGTGGTATCCCCACAAGTACGTGCGCTTAACGGGGGACAAGTAGCTGGTGCGCAGAGCGGGCGAATTGCGCACGGACGAAGAGAAGGGATAATCAATCGGACGCAATTCGGGATAACGCCACCACCATGGTTCACGGACAGCCGATGCAGGAGATTCCCACCAAGGATCATCAAAAAGGCTAGGACGCCACAAGTGATTGGCCAAACTACGACGGCCGGGACCAAACAAAGGACGCTCTAGAAGGACACAGGGGTAGTATGCAGAACGTGCCCAATGAATTCCATCAGTTCTCTGAAGAATCAGATCAGATCGACTAGAAGCTAACCGTGCGAAAAAGCTAAACCAAAGTGGGTCAAACCATGCGTTGTATTTGCGGGAAGTAATCGACGACCCCTCAAAAAATATGGGATTTCGATTCCTTGGATCCAAAACGATAAATAAGAAAATTTCGGCGCTGCAGTTGCGCATGCGATTCTACAATAGGGGCTATAGGAAGTTGAAAAGTTGCGTAAAAGAGGCTTTGTAAATTGTACCACCAAAATCATAACTTCTGATAGCAACTTAAAAACCAAAAAGGGTTTTTTTCGTAGCGAAGCGTTGGTTTACGCAACCGATTCTCTGTTTTTAGTTCTGTGCCGAACGCGCAGTTTCGTGCACGAAAAGGTCCAAAGATCCGATGGCATTGAACAAGTTGAGACTGAAAGGATCATGGTCTTCCACGAAACTCCTCAGAGTCCGAATGGCCTGCTCGGCTTCGGCGATTGCTGGACCAAATTTGGACGCTGCAAGTGGAATCCGAGATTTCAGGCCGGATTTGGGTTTTCCTGCAGGCGCATCCACTGCGAAGCCCACAATATAACAACAAAATCAAAGTATTCCTTGGCACAAAAATTGGTTTGGTTTGTTCAAAAATATGCTTTGCGAGTAGATTAAAACTTTTGCTTGTTTTTGGTAACTGAATTACAAAATCATGGACATCGGGAGCTAAATAGTTGTATGTTAGTATAAGTTGGCATATAAGCGAAAATCACAGGTTATAATGAAGCCTAACGAAGCATATGAGTATGTTAATGAGGGTATCACATCATCAGCGTTAGGTTTTGTTGTTTTGAGAACGCGTTGTCAATAATTATGAATCAGTGGGCTTAAAACAGCGTCCTAGAAGTTCGGAAAAATCGCACGACGTAGCTTACTCAGTCCTAACAAGTCATCCAGCTCAGTCTCCAAAGGCAACCTGCGCAATTGGGCGCGTGGGATCGAGTAAGACGGCGCGAGACTTGTTACTGCAGGACTAGCGGCCCTCTTGCTCATCGGTACCGGGCTCACGGCACGCTTACGCGGTACGTAGCTGGCGGGACTTTCAAAAGCGTCGGTAGAGACGGGTTCCGGAGCAGACCAATCTAATTCGAAAACAAATGAAGCATGTGCCCATACATTATTATATAACCACCTTTAACAATTACCGTCTTCAATTCGTTTTTAACTTGTTCTTTGTTACCTTTCCATGGTTTGTCCGCGTCTAAATAAGATCCAGCTCCGCGAGCTCCAACCACAATTCCGCGTGGGTTGTAGCCATAAGTGTCCGAAGCCAAGGGCTTAAAACGCAGTCCTGCGTTGGGTGGCACGGAGGTCGACCTAGGCGAAATGCGCGACGATTCCTTACCAGAAGGGGATAATTCTGGCACCAGTACAGTTCGGCTCAGGGATCCGCTTCGGTCCAACCTGCTGGGTGCAGCTGACCGGATACGACGACCCGTTACGGGGTCGTAGCGAGTATCCATGTCGCCTGGAGGTAAAATTCATTGATATGGCGTTGGAATTTGAAAAGGAATGCGTCAAGCTTTTTTTACCATGGAGTCCTCGCATATACCAAGTCCAGAATCGCGAGCGTTGTTTCAAGGGTTGTTCCTGTTGAGTAAAATACTCCAAATGCCGCTTGAGGTTCGACATGATTCTCTAAGCGGGAGAAAAAAAAGGTTCCGAAAGATGAAATGAGTCCGCCGGTTTTTAACGTCACAACATGCACAAATAAGGAGTCGTGGCAAGGAGAGTGCCAGTTATTTTTCGAGGTATTGCTGCAGCGGGAGCCTCGAAGTTGCAGCACAGATTAAAATAGCCCCGGGCTAACTCAAGTTCCAAGGTTAGTATGTCAGCGAAACTCGGAGGGGAGTGGGTGATGCTAAAAGCAAAATACTTTTTGTGCTTGTTTGCATTTGGGGCAACACGTCCTTCCGTAAAGAAAATACCTTTCCAAAAAAGAAATACCCGTTGAGCCCACGTCAGACACAGCAGAGCTCCGGTCTAACATTAGACCTTCTCGTTTTTTAAGTCCAATTTCCGTTAAAAATTGAGATTTGTAAAAGAAACAGACTAAAGTATTACGGCTGTTAATCACACAAAGTACCATCTAGAGTTCAACAAAAATTATATGCAACTCACCTTTTTGGTTAGCAAGAATCAGACACTATGAGAACTCGTGTAAGAGTTCGGCAGCCGCACAGTCGAGTACTTGCGACTACGATCTCACGCTCGCGACTGGATAAGGGACCGCAAGAGATTGCGGCTGGCGCGCTCCACATATTGCGCGGTGTTGTTGTCGGGGAAGAATCGCGCAGAGTGCGACGTACAGTTGAACGGGGACACATTTTCGAAAGGAATTCATTAAGCACTCAGTGGTTGACCTAACCATTAAAAAAATTTAAGTGAAGGTAAATGGGATAAACTTTCGACTTGTTTTATTTTAGTCAAGTTAGTTGATGAACAAGGCGTTAAAGCTTATTCAGCAATTTGGAGTCTTGCAAACTTAATGAGTTTTTCTGCAACCCACACATAGTTCCAGAACTCACGGAGCAAGAATGTTTCTTTGTGATGGTGGTCTATACATAGATTCTTAGGTGTTAGGTCTGCCAATTGCCAAAGGTATAGTAGCAAACGCAAGTTATGGCTAAACAGCTGCATTGCTGCCCACCGGCAATATCTTCAAGTAGGAAGAGCAGCTAGCTTCCAGCTTATGTGGCATGTAAAGCAAGCAAGCTCTTTCTTTGCCAATCTTTCCTCCTGACTCTGGCTAATTATGAAATCTCCGACAAAATTCGCTTGTTCTATATCTTCACTAATTCTTCGCTATGACGACTGCTTATTGTTTTCCCAGGGGAGGCGACCACCCTAAGCTTTGTGTACGCAATCGAGTAGACAGAACCTCAAGAAATAAAAATACAGCCTGGACTCTGTCGATGAATCAGCAGACTATTATCATTGCGAGCTTGCAGCCAAATTCGGTGCCAGAAATGAAACATTTCAGGGAGCGTTCCATTAGCACTTTCCTGCCACCTTTCGGTGCGTTCCTTATTATGTGAAAAGCTATCATGTTCGCTTTCTCTACTACACGCTAGGTGGCAGTTCGAACATGTTTTTTTTTATTCCCCGCTCGAGGTTTGGTTTCTATTCAGGTTCTTCTGAATTTCCGTTTCGTGATTCGTCTACTACCCTGACCCTTTCCTTTTATTTACAGTTTCTCGTGACTTGGTGAACGCGGATGTGTATTCCGTATGTTGAAAAGCCTAGAAAAGCTTTTACGTGTCAAGTTTCGTTTTCAATAACCCTATATCATCTATTCGCTTTTGCATAAATCTGTTACGGGTGATAATCGCTAACCATCGAAAGCAAACGATATCAAACGACGTTCTACTAGTTTTGGCTCTTGGCTCCGCCCTCTGCAGCCCGCCTTGCATGCCTGGCATCCAAAAAGCCAGCCAACAACGTGACGACGAACAACGCAAGAACTTCGTTTTGCTCAAACGAGGGAAGGACTCTGCACTCTTGACTCTGGTAGTTTCGCAGAAGAATGAAAAGCCCAGTTGCGGTTTGAGCGTACCACGTCGAACACTACAGTTAGCCTCGTGTTAAGCGCCAAATATTTTTCCAGATTTATGTGGTGGTATGGCTTATAACGGCCGTGCGCCTAAACGCCCGAAAATGGAATCCATGGTAGCATTTACAGTCATGGACAATTCTTCGAACGGATCCGGCCTTCCTTCCAGGGTAAGTTTTGTTCTTGTTTAATGCTCTTTTTTATTTCCTTACGTTTGAAAAAGCCTTGAGGACGTTGCTAATTAACTTCGTCTCACCGGCACTCGAAAGAGTTTCTTTTGGGTGTTCTTTACTGGACACTTTGCTACTTGTGCTGCAATGTACGTGTAACATTAAGTGCACTTTTTTGTCCTTTTTTTCCAGACAATGAGTGGTAACTTTGGACCCGGCGATCGTGGAGAGCGAAGGAGGTAAATGACTACACGATTTCACCTTTGTTGACTGAACCACATGCTTCCTGTCTTCCCCCTGTCGGAGCCCGACAATTGAAAAGCAAACCCCGAAGCCCTAATTTATTCAAACATACGCTGTTGCTCCACATTAGCACATACCATTCCCGTCTGCCGCGCTCAATTGGAGCCGATTGAACCAACACAGCACTCTTACCATTTTTTAAAATCTTTTTCACGGTTAAGAGCAACTTTCCTTCGCTTATGTCTAAATCGAGAATCCATTAGTTTCTTACGGTAAAAACGCATTTAACCCGTAATAACTTTGGGTGTCGTATCAATTTCCTTTTCGCTGGTTTCGGATTTGGCCGTGTCTGTGAAGCTTAACGGGCGAAGATGCGAAGCTTAGTAGTCTCAGACTTGCCAAGTTTTGAAGGCCAAGAATATCCGCAGATAAATTCTTAAGCAGCCTCTCATCAGCACTTACATACCAAAAGTTACCTGTGGCCCAGCACAACAAGCAAATTTCAGTTCCACAAACTTCCCCAGCATATTCTACACAATGATCGGGAAACCTTTCTGTGTTTCCAGTGTCCTTTTTTAAAATAAAAATATCGTTAACTTGAGTTGAAAAAATGCCACATGCCACAAAAATTCATAACACATTGTATTCCTCCACCACAGGGATGTCCCCGAGAACCACATCTTGCTGTTCACCATCCTTCAACCGGCCTACCCCATTACAGTGGTAAGTTCAGCCCACAAGAAAAAAAAGGAAAAAAGTTAGTAACAGCGACCACGAACCAAAGACTTAGGACAGAAAAAACACACACTTTGGAAGATATCCCATCAAGATACAAATTTTTTCCAATAAATACTTCCATTCAAGCTGGGCCACAACACAAAACCCCGCGTTTTGAACCATCCAACACTCGCTTGCATTTTTTCTTTTTGGGCTAATTTTGTTTCACACTGTTATTTGCAACCTTTCTCTCATATATACCGCTTTATTCTTAACTTTCCATTTTCGTATTAGAAAAAAAACAGCTCTTTTTTGGGGGGAATATTCCTCCCTTTTTTATCATCCTTTCAAGTCCTGACTTGCGAAAACATGTCTTTCACCACGCGTTGTCATGGTTTTTTACAGGATGTGCTGCACAAGATTACTCAAGCTTTCGGCGAAGTGTTGCGGATTGTAGTGTTCAAGAAACATGGCGTACAGGCGATGGTGGAGTTTGATCAGGTCCAGTCTGCCAAAACTGCCAAGGAAAGCTTGGATGGCGCCGATATTTATTCTGGGTGCTGCACGCTCAAGATTGACTACGCCAAGGTAAAAAAAATAAAAATGTGTTACTATTAGCTTCGTTACGACAACTCCTAATTGAAGTAATGGCGCGAGAGGCTCACCCACACCTGTTAGGGTTAGGACAGACACTGCCAAGGCGTTCGTTTTAAACGAGTTGGACGTTGAGCCACGTTAAACTTGATGTTAGACGTCCAGCTTTCCCTCAACAACCCATTTGTAAATATCCTCGTAGGGTTAGGACTCGCGGTTTTACTATTCCGGCTTAGGCAGAAGACGCGAGGGCACAACTTACGCGAAAAAGCTGGCAGTTCCTCGTGAATTCGAGACAGATGAGCCGCAGATGCAATCCTCCAAGCCGTTGAGTATGGGAAGGGGGGTGGGGGGTAGTTTTACCCAAGTGTGAAGGCATTTTTGAGCCTTTACGAGATATGCGTGGCTTATAACCTTGCGAGTTTGCAGTCTGGAAATTGCGTCTGGTATATAAGTAAACGTCAATGAAGCGCCAAGAAGTCAATCTACTTTACTCGTCGCATACCAGGCATTTTCCATACGGCTTGTGGTGGCTTGAGTGATAGGGGCCGAAAGCGCTCTATATATTTAGCTTACATGCCTCAGGGAGCTAACCCTCTTACACCATTGCTTTCGGAGTTTCGGAGCCCTGAGCCACTGCCACACCATGAGATGACTGACTCGTGTAATTTATGCGCGTGACAAGGCAAACTTCCGTGGTTTTTATCTTGTAAACGGGGCGAGGTTTATGTGGGCTGCGAAAGTTTATTTAAAAATAGAACCCATGCCTGTCATCTTGGGAAATATCTGGCAAGATTGAAGAGCCTGAGACGCGCCTTCAAAGCCTATAAATCTGTTGGAATAAGTTGTTAATTGAAAATCATTTTTAAAAACTATGAAATTCCTAATCATTGGAATTCCTAAGAGGCTCCTTCTCGAGTTCTTCATTAGCAGGAAATGCCAGCTTGGCAACGACTGGCCGTTGAGAAAGATTTTGGACTTGTTTTTGATTGACTTGATTTTGTACGGGAGTTTGTTTTAGTTTTGGGGGTTGTGCTGTTGACGGTTTACGTTCAGCCGAGACGAGATTGGCTTGAGGAATTGTTTGTCTGAGTGAGTGACAAGCCAGGTGGGTAATTTGTCAAGAATTCGGACACGTTCCCACGTGCTCGTTAGAGCTGGAGAAGCAAACTTACATGACTTGAAGTTGCCAGATGACTTTCGGCATGTAGTCGTGAAAAGTCGTACCACTCGTATCTTGTACGATTGTTTTGTCGTTTGCTTACTCAATCTTTTTTGTGGTTTTTGTTCCCTTTTTATAGCCAACCCGGTTGAATGTGTACAAGAACGATTCAGAAACGTGGGATTACACCACACCGAGTCCAAGTACGTGACTTTTCAATCAATTTTTCTCGCGTTTTTCATTTTATTTACGTAAAGAACTAGATTTGTTTATATTAAGGCCATGATCAGTTTTGTCAAAAGATGGCACTGATGTCATACCCCTATATCATGAAAATTATGCAACTTGGAAACAAAAATATACAAAAAATTTAACCAATATATTTTATGACGATATTTTCCGTTTTTAGAAAAATAACTTTTAAATTATATGGTTAAATTTCGTTTAGATCTTTGTTTCAAGTTGCATAATTCTCATCAAATGCCATCATATGCATGGCATCAATGCCATCTTTCGACAGAAATGCTCAACTTACTTGCAGTTCACCGTGGTCTTAATGAATGAATTTGTTTGCATTATTAGAAAACCTTTTTCCTGTTAGTGCCTTCATTAATCAATTTATTAATATTTTTTAAGGCAAAGAAAGTCGACCTCGTCACCAAGGACCTCTCCTTCAAGAACCTGTTTTTGGCGCTAGCACAGTTCCATACCGTAAGTGTGAAAATTTTGCATAAATAAGGACAGGAGCCAATTGTGTGTAGCTAATGAACTGCGATTAGGGGGTGGAGAAGAGTATCGAGGTCACGCCAATGTCGATTATGGCGGCGAACGCATGTTGGAACCCCGATTTCCACCAAGAGGGGGCGGAGCCAGTGATAGCGGCCGTGGACACGCCATGCGGTACCCACGTGGCTATTATGATGATCCTTACCGACCAGGTGCTGAACTACACGGCTCACGGGATGGAAATGGTCATGTGGGAGGCCGGGGAGGAGCAGGTGGAGGGCCACCGTTTGCTCCGCTGTCCCGAGTGCCACCGAGCGGTTTGCATCCCGAAGATCCGCGGAATCATAGCGGTGAACAAGGATGCGTTTTGATACTGTACTCGTTGAATCCAGACAAAATGGACCCGGATCGAGTTTTCAATTTGCTGTGTCTCTATGGCAACGTGGTCAAAGCCAAGTTCCTCAAAACGAAAAGTGGCTCTGCCATGGTCCAGATGAGTGATCCAGCTGCTGTGGAACGAGCGATAGCCCATCTCAACAATACGACTTTCTTTGGATCCAAAATGCAGCTCGGGTAAGATTTGTAGTCATTTTTGGTGTTGGTTGGGGTTATTAATGCTCGTTTGTTTTCGTAGACATTCAAAGCAAGTGTTTTTGGCTGAAGTACAGCAGCCTTATGACTTGCCCAATGGGAATCCGTCCTTTAAGAACTTCTCGCATAGCAAGAATAACCGGTTCTCTACCCCCGAGCTGGCCAGCAAAAACCGAATCCAGTCGCCCACCAAAGTCCTACATTTTTTCAACTTCCCACCTACAACTACTGAAGACGACATTCGTCAGCACTTTACTAATGCCAACGCTCCACTTCCTATCAAGATTACGCTGTTTGTTGGCAAAAGTAAGCGATTCTTTATGCCCCATTGCATACGAATGTAGCAGCGCTCTTTTATTTATTGTTTGTTTGTATTAGGCGAACGAAGTTGTTCTGGATTGGCGGAATTTGATAGCATCGCCGAAGCCGTGGAAGTGCTAGTCATTTGTAATCACATTCCTGTCCCCAATCCGAGTAAGTTTACGATGTTGATATGGTTGGATTTATGGGGTCTAATCGTGCTTGATTGCTTCTTAGATGGAAAGTTTCCTTACATCTCCAAGTTGTGCTTTTCGACTGCGCGAAGCGATCCCGAAGGTCGAATTTACCAAGAATAGCGGATAAGTATGTGGCGTGGCATTATTGATAGAGTACGCTCCGTACATAAAAGCATTTTTTTTTCTCGAAGATAAAAACGGTGAGCATTGGTAGATGACGATGTTTGTATTCAGACTGTGAAATACTCTTAGAGAATTCGTTTTTTTCTTTTTCATTTTGTGGTAGGTTAAATTGTATTCAAGGCCAGAGTGAGTTTTGTATCTCCTCTTGAAATCTTCGAGTGACAAATTTTCATAGAGCATGTTGGTTATTTTGTTTGGAAGTTATAGAGACAATGCGGTGTATTAAATACTATTGAAGTTTAGAAATACGGCACATTTATCGTAATTTATCTTGCTTTAATTTAATTAGACTTTCAAAGGTGGCTTCTCTTCGGTTTTCAACCTCTTCGTTAACACGATGAAACTACATTTTTTTGCAATTATTACAAGGATTACTTTGAGTTTATATGTTTGCGATTACTTCAAGGATTACTTCGCGCTTTTACCTTACCCTTTTTTAAAATTCAAGCTAAGGAAAGTGAAAAATTCTAACTAGATGGCGCAAGGATCGTCGGTTGTTTGTTGTATTTTGTCGGGGTCAAGGTAAAAGCGCATGTGGTGAATGAAGAGTTGTTTGGAACTGGTGTGAATCTCATTCATTACCAAGTAATTCTTTGGTAAAAAGTGAACAGTGTGAGTGATGCCAAGTGTATCCAATTAAGTTCTTGTCAGGCTAGTGTTTATTTTTATTTGGATTCGGTTACAATATTTTGTCCATTGTCCTACGTTTACACAGCAACGCAACGACTTCTCTATCGTCTATGTGTGCAAGGCTCGCGATAAAAGACCAGTATCACACATAATTAAATGTGTTCGTGTTGTGCTGCCTACTTGATGTTGATTTATTGAGCTTGTTGGTAAGTAGCAACTCTACTATTAGTATAGCCAGAAGAGGAATAACTATCATTAGTAAAGATTGTATGGTTGTGGTGTGGTTCTCGAGGGGGAAAAAGTGTAATTCCCTTCTCTGCAGGAGTAATTGTGCGTGTGAGTAACCTTGTACGCACGCATAGCGTAAGAAAAACAGCCTTGGAAATTCTGTGTGAACTGTTATTACGTAATTTTATGTGCAGTTGAAATCAGAAAAACAGCTTGCGTTAGATATAGTGCAAAACGTTGGCATGCTCGGAAAAAAATGTATATTTAGAAGCGATTTTAGATATTTGGCCTCGGTACGTTAGGAAGACGTAGAATTAACGAAACGATGTCTGCGCTTGCTCATGCGCAGTTAGTGTTTGACGCAACTATTCGTCTCCATGAACTGTTTGTTTTATCGTACGTCAACACGTGTATTTTTACTTTTACACTTGGCTGGGGGTACAACTGACATTCCATAACTAAACTTGTCGCTTACAAAAGCTATAACGCATTATATAACTATGTACCGGACAGCGAGAAAATAGCTATTTGTGTCAAGTATGGCTCATTAAATGAATTAAATCTGTAATATCGCGTATTTGACAAGTTTACAGTGTGTATTAAAACCGTTCATGCACTTCATTCTCCAAGTTAATTAACGTTGGTCTACGATCTTCTGCTCTTATAGTAATATTTGATTCTCCTTGTGCTTGTTTCTGAAGTTGCTGGTATTGGCCTACAAATTATAATTGTGTTAGATGTACTGCCTTACGATTGAGTAGTTTAGGTTCTTAAGTTTTCCCCAACCTGCCAAGTTGATCATCGTTATACCCCACGCCAAAGACCAACACCAGCCAACGAGGCAGAACAGTATTGTGACAGCCTGGAACACGCCAACTCCGCAGTTTATCAAACAAGCTAACGCGCGGTGTTCAGCAGTAGGCCTTGTAGAGAATCTTGGAGCACCACAGCCGAGAACTATGAATCCGCTTATCAACGTTCCTTACGCGCACAAAAAAAAACAAAAAAAAAGAATATCGAAAGCAATCCAGCTTTGTTTTCTATTAGTTAATTAAAAAGAGTTTACCGACGCCTGGTAAAACAATGTTGAAAACTAAGCACAATGCAGCAGCCGGAAAAGGGAGTAATGGAATAGCTCCTCGGACGATCGATCCCCGTTCTAACAATCCTACAGGAATTTTGTGCACTTTCTAAATCAAACCATGCAATAAAGTCAAGTTTGTTTAAGCTTTGATCCTTAACGAGGAGGATGTTTGGATTATCTTCTGTTTACCAAACTGGGTTTCCTTTTCTTGGGTTTGGTATTGGAAAAGGCTTGTCGACTGTTTAGAGTCTGTATAGCGCGATGAAGTCGCGCTGATTTGAGCGCAGTACGCGGTCGATCGAAGAAGGAACTTGAGGCAGGTCGTTTAGGTTCTTCTTCTTTCCCAGGTTCTCTGGTAGGGAGTCTAAATTAGTTTCCATCATATCAACAAATCGGAAAACTCACATTGGTTCCGCAAGGTTATCCGCTTGAGATAAACTAGTTTTTTTGAACTCATCCCGCGCGTTGGTTTCGTCCGCAAGGTTCCGTTCTTTGCGCAAATCGCGTTCGCGCGTTTTGCGCGGAGCTGCTAACTGACCGTGTGAGGTTTCATTGCGTTGGGACGCTTTGCGCGATTGCGTTGTGGTACGGTATAACCGCTCGTAAACATTACCGGTACTTGCCGCGGTACTTATCGACGAGTTTAATGATTCCGAGTCTTCATCCACGGGCTTTTTATCCACCAATGAAACAGAAGCGGAATTGGGGGTATCTTTTCTTAAACGACCTCGCGTTTTGGCACCTTTCTCCACTTTGGGATCTTCTTTGGCTCCAGCGTTCGAGTTGTCAACCTCGGAGCGCGTTTTACGCGGTCGTTCAGCGTATAAACGATCAAAAACGCTGGGTTTGCTCGTAACTTTGGTTGTAACACTATCAGGATCTTTAGCAACGTCATTTCCAACACTTGAAGGATTGACCGTTTGGGGCGTTTCCTCCGGAATCGTGTCCTCTACCATGGTTGTCGGGTGGAAGGGAACTAAAGGGAGACTAAAGTCCGGCTTTCGTAATTCCGTGGAATTGGGACCTCTGTTATCACGTAATACCGTGCGGTACCGGGTGCGTGAAGGAGCCTGACGCTTGCGCAATACCTTCGGTATAGTGGATTGCCAGGAAACCCTGTAATTACCTCGCTTTAAAGAGCGATAACAAGTGTCGTTATAGAGATTAGGTCAAAATGAAGGATGCTATTTCATAGAGCTTGAATCACCCTAATTATTTTCTTCGTCGCTTTGCTAAGTTAACCTATATTTACGAGTGACTATATAGTACCTGGTACTTTGTGTAACAATAAAACATTACAAGATTACAACAAAAACGCAAATTCAAAATAAAAGCTTAATATTGATGAGTTACCACATTATTTGAAATTTGCTATTAAATGTTGGTAAAATAACGAATGAAATATTGGTAAGATTATAACTAAAATATATAGGACCTAATACAAGAGTTGCATGTATTTATTGTAAAATTACAATACTTTTCACCGTGTACCATATAAGGCATTGTTATAGCAAAGCCTGATGAGTTATTCGCGTGTTTATATCGCCCGACAAGTAGTACAATAAGCTCTCGTATTATTTTTCTATGCAAGCTGTAACAAGATACGATTGGTACTGCCTGGCACGGGTCGCTTTAGAGAAGATTCTCGGTCATTATGTAAACTTAAACGCATATAATTTGACGTAGGGAGGAAGGGAAATCCTTTGTCGACAGTTTAAGTCTTCGTTAAAGGACAAGAAGAGAGATGGTCAAGTGTTAATGGTTCAAAGAAGGGCGTGATTGTCGATATTGACCGGCTCCGTTATACTGTTCTGGAAATGTGGCTCAAGCACGCAGCCCAATTCAACTATACACAACGTTTCATTGTCTCATGTCTTGTTGAGAACCGTGACGTATTCAATGACTTACAGTTATAATTCCAATTCCACGATTCCATGCATTTCTTTACATGAAAACCTTTAACCGATTGACCAATTGGTCAATGCTAACCTAGTTTCATTTATTTCTAGTTTATATTCGTTGCGGTCGAGGTGGAGGTGGAGTTGGGGGGTGAAATATGGGCCGTAAAGTATCCCCCGGATCTGGTTTTGGTTTTATCCAAAGCCATCACTTTCCCACAAGAGGCCGAATATGCGAAGGTCACGGAGATGCGAAATAAAAACGATGGAAAGATCCGTAAAGAGGAAGGCTACAAGGAAAAACCCCACGCAAAGGCCATTACCGGTTCGTTAAATGGAAGCATATGCTTGAACTACGATTTCTCTCCGGATATGGAGAAGCTCATCGCTTTTTTATTCGACGTCGCTGCCAAAAATGAACCTGACGTCAACCGTAATATCCATGCAGACTATACTAAGACAAGTTTTAAGATTTGGAAATGCTTTCTTTTGACACGCAATATGAATATTGAATAGGAAAACTTAGACGTCGGGAATCCGTGAAGTGTGACACTTGGCATCCCGTTTTCTCCCAAATGGAAAGAAGCTGGCTGGGAGCACCAACGTTGGTTTAAAGGACTCCAAACCTGCTGCTGGCGGTGTTGGAAGACCAAGAAGGTGGTGCATCCAGAAGGGCCGGCCCCTGGTAAGAAAACTTGAAGCGTTTGAGGCTCGTAGTACCGTAACCGTTGTTGTTCGTTGCTTCTTTAGTTTCCATTCAGAAGTGCTCAAGACAAGACGTTGAAAAGTGTGACACACATACGGATACTGGTGGCTTTCTCTCGCTCTCATCAAAATTCATAAGAATTGCCGAGTGCCTTATTGGATTTGCATACCACTGGTCGATCCCTCTTCTCTCTCTCGCCAAATATAAAGCGGATTTTGTTAACGGATTTAAGTGAACGACTGTCAAAAGTAAGTAATTTTCGTTCAAGTCATCAGTTGTCGATCTTGTGTTGTTGGCTATTACATTTTCCAGGTGGTTAAGTATAGATTGATACTGACATTTGAGAGGAATGATAACCGTTAGACTAAATTGAAAAGCAAATTAACCGAAACGCAGAAAAATGCCAAGTATATAAGCTTGTTTGGAATCCCGGCAGGAACGTAGTGGCTCGAAACGGTCCGTTAAATAGGAATGTGTGTATTGCAAACGTAGTTATGCGGTTAGGTACATTTTGGAGGAATTTATTCTTTTCGGAACAAGCAATGTAATTAAAAGAGAAGGACGTTAAACTTTGGTAAGAACTTGTATTTTCCTTGCTGTGGAGGTTTTGTGTGAGGACTTCCTGGATGGGCTCTTCACGGATGTTACCCACTTTCCAGGTGTGGCATATATATCTTGTATGTATCTCCGTGCTCCCTTCGTCCCTCTTCCTTGACCTGGAACTTTCCCATGTAAATTTTTGCAGACCTAAATCTTGTTTAGAGACCGCCCATGCCCGTCGCTGACGTCTTATTTCATTGCTTAAACAACAACAACGGTACATTATTGTACATTGATTCGAATGTTTGCGGGGAGTTTCGTTTACTTAGTTTCTATCGGAACTTTTGCTGAACGAGCCTACAAATTCTTGGAGTTGAACTGAAAGTAAATTGAGGTCAGGAATTGAGGAAGAGTACATGTGTCTGGCCCATTGGGACTGAAAGAGGAAGCCGTGTTTGCTCAAGATTTGCTGAACTCGTTTCCCAATTCTCTTACATGTTTGTGTTGGTTAGAGGGCATATTGCCTTTTGGGATCTATATGCATTTCCTAAATATTTACTGGCTATTCCCTTTATCTTTTCCAGATGTGGATACGGAGCTATGGGCTCCTGGTTATCTGCTGGTGTTTGACTACCAGTAGCGCCATCCTTATAGGTAAGTAACAACGTATCATCAACTGCTTTTTGTTTTGAAGAAAAAATAAAGGAAAAAACGAATACGTTGCGTAATATGTTTTGACATGGTAAGGTAGGGAGAAGTTTCGTTAAAACAAACCCTTAGGGCCGGAAACGCCAGCCTTTACTTGCTTGGCAGCCCTGCCACAAAAGGCTTGACATTAAAACACATTCCAAAATGTTCGTTTTCTTAACGAACGTTTTCTTTGCACGCCCTTGTTGCGAACAAACAACTTTCTCGCATACTCGGTACAGCTTGGTGCCTATCCAAAGTTATATATTGGGTAACAAGTTGAAAAATTTGATCGCTGCTGATCTGAAACCTTAAATAGTTAGAGGGGATTGACCGATCCCGTTCTATTGAGGTCAGTTAACATTGCTGCCCGGTTTTGTGGCGTAGCCAGTCCGGGGAAGCTAAAGACTGACCTCAATTTAGGGACCACGGAGTCAAAAGGAAGACAAGACAGGACACATCCAGCGAAAATCCCGCTATTCCTTGAACTTCGGCAATAATTACATGACTCAAAAACGCTGGGGCTATGTGGACAACTTGTTTTTCTTCACACTAAAGCCGTCCTTTTAGTTTTTACACACTCCGTTTCCCTAGAGGGCTCGAATGCTAAGTCCTCGACCTATATCACACACGTTTATCTTCGCTTGATAGTTTCATTGTAGCGAAAGTGTAATTTATGGGGTATTTTTTTATGTGATCATGTTCACGGTTGGTAATTGACGTATTTCATGATTGGGTTTAGATTCAAAGGTGGGTCAGTGCCCCACTAGCGGATTACGAGACATTAGCCATTGTCCAGGTGATCAAAGCGATGAATGTGATTTGGACGAAGACTGCTCAGGATCCTCCAGATGTTGCAGTGATGGATGCCGAAAGGTCTGCATTATGCCTGTTTTAAGCTGTAAGTAAATCTGCTGGTCTTTAATCATAATTCCGCTTTGCAGTACTTTCTTTTGAGGAAATAAAGCTTTCTCCTTGAAGGTGTCACAAAGTTTGTTTATTATGGACACCTGTTGAGAGAGTAACTTTCTTCATAAACGGGGCTAGATCAGAAAGGGAAGAAACTAGATTGCAGTCTTTCTCATCATATTTGCGGTTTTCTCGAGACCCACTCATCATGGACCTAACTTGTGTACCTGTACCACATACCGTTGTACTTTCTACCTTTTTCTTACCTGTTGATGTTCCTGGGTTTGCTGGTTGGTGGCTTTGGGATTTTGTTGAATGAGCCCGTCGTTTAATGGGACTATAGCGTGAAAAATTAGTGGTCGTGATGAAACTTTTTATGGAAAATCTTTCGCAGGATTTCGCTTTGGGAAAATAAGGCATATTTCTCTTTCTTTGGCAGGAGACAATGCGATTATTCACACGCTCTACTTTCTACAGTTTGTGCGTTTTTAGCTATTTTTCGTAGGCGGCGAAAAGGAAATAATAGCTTTCTAGTTATGCTTGACTTTTTTTCCTCTTTCAAATGATTTCTTGTTGTGTTCAAAGTTTCATTCGGCTTCTTTCAAAGAATTGTTCCAGAAGAATTGAACTTGGAATTGAATCTCAATTGTTTGTTTTAGCGTGCGAGAAACAACGTGTGGAGATTGTTAAACGAGCCAGAGCCTTAGATTTGCCCGACAATGAAATTGCTGTACCCGAATGCAACAAAGTAGGCGATTTTAAACCTGTTCAATGTAACCCCCTGGAAGGCCATTGTTTTTGCGTCGACAAATCGGGTTTGGAGCGCCCGGGAACCCGCGCAAGATCGTTGGAATTCATCAATTGCACTAGTAAGTGGGTTTTTTGTTACGGTAGTCTTGGAATTCTACTCCTGGACAAGAAAAATGCGGAAAAAATAATAGATTAAGGTCAGTAGGATTGTTTATACATTAATTATTATTATTATTATTAGATCCACGACCCTGTGCCGGATTCGTGTGCCGCATGCTCTGCCCTTATGAGTTCGAATTGGATGCGGAAGGCTGCCCACTCTGTCAGTGTCGAGATCCTTGCCGCGGCATCAAATGCCCTGGATCCCAAATGTGTCAGTTGGAAGAAGTACCATGTGATGAAGAACCGTGCCCGCCCCTCCCCACATGTATGTAAATCTAGATCATCTCCAGTGATTGTGTGTCTCTTACCGTTGTATTGAACCTTTTTACTTTTTTCTGACATTCGGGTTCTATATTAGGCAAGAAAGCGCGGTCTCTAGACAGTTATTGCCCCATGGGAATACCGTTGATGATGCCTGGAGGAGGCGATGCGGTGGTAGAAAAACCCTTCCTGTGTGGAACCGATCCCGGAAAACCCACTTGCCCTGATCTATACGATTGCCTCGTGCAACCTGGTAAGTTTCAGGACCTTTCAATGGCTGGGAAGCTGAAATCCATTGTAATAACGTGATTGGAATGCCTTGGAACCAAGTTCTTTTATGACTCTTTAAGTACTGTACAAAATCTTTTGCGGTTTTGCATAGCTTTTTATGTAGCGAGTCATATTCAGCATATCGAGCAACGCAGCGTGACGTAATACGATGATTCACACGTTACTGTTGGTGTCTGACAGGCGCTGATTACGGACTATGTTGCCCTGCGGCCAATCGTTTACAAAAACCAGGCACCTGCCCTGCGGAAGATCACGCTAATGCAACAATGTGTGGTGTCCCGTGTGATATGGATTTGCAATGTCAAGGCGCTGATAAATGCTGCCACAGTAGCGCCTGTGGCAAGCATTGCATACCCCCGCAAAACTTCACAGGTAATCAAAAACATAGTAGTTGATTATTTTCGTCACAAGATGGCACTGATTGTAGACCCCTATATCCTGTAATTTCTATATTATTTCTATAGTATGCAATTTCTTATCGTAATTTCATAAACGGAAAACTTAAAATTATCAAAAACAGAAAATTTTAAGAAAATCTAGTACATAAAGGTCATTTCATTTTGATATATGACTATTTAAGATTTTCGTAACTTGGAACATTAAGAAAAGAAATATGGGAAAAGATAATAAAAATAGACCATCTTTGTTCAATAGATGTATACGTCCTGTGCATTACTGTCACAATTCAGTGTGATTGTATTGCATAGGGAATGAGAGTGTTTTCATCCCTTTTTGCCATGCTGTAGCGCCATTCGCGGTTCCGCTACAACACGGACTTGAAACCTTTGACTTATCAGACAATTTTTTCGGTTTCCCATAGTTTGCCTGCAACAAAAAATGATCACGGAAATGCTCAGTGTTCGACAAGAAGAGGGCATGGGATACGTTCCCCAGTGCACTGAAGAAGGGCAGTTCCAGCCCCGTCAGTGCAGTCGCAATGGGCTAGTTTGTTGGTGTGTGGATTCGCAAGGAAGAAAGATTAAAGGCAGCATGGGCTCCGCTGATGGTGTGATCTGCAATGAAGGAGAATGTATGCATAATTTTGCTTAGGATGAACGCAAATATTTTGACAATTTTCTGGTTTTAGGGAATGCTGTGGGGAGGAGTTTATGCGATTCGACACTATGCTCCTCGACTTGCGAGTTTGGATACCGAGTTGACGCTCGCGGATGCGCCACATGTGAATGTGATCAACCTTGCGATCATTATCCTTGCCCGGAAGGTCAAGAGTGTGCTATGGTTCATGAGGAAGCATGCAAAGGCCGACATTGCCCCACCAAACCAACGTGTAAGTGTCCAATCAAATTTATCATTGAACTCAACTTCCGCGATGTAGATACGATTATTGTTTTTTATTATTTTCTTAGGCAAACCGAAGTTTGTTGAGCCCTGCGCCTTTGGGAAATACTTAACAAACATGGTTACAGGCAAAGCCATTTCCTGCTCGGTGGGGTCTCGCTTTTCCTGTCCTTCGGGCTACCATTGCGTTAACAGTCTAGCCAATCAAGCCAATTTCTGCTGTCCCGATAAACCGAAAACAGGTATGTTCTTTCTTATAACATTACCTTACGATAAGAATATTAAAAAAAAAAGTGTAGGAAACTTTCAAGAAAATAAACCCATTCATTTCCGTTTCAATAGCGCTGACCAAGGAAGGTGTGTGTCCTGTTCTTAATGAGAGCCATTGTAACGATACTCTACTTTGTGGAACCGACCATGACTGTCCTGGAATCTTGAAATGTTGTCAGGCTGGGGAATGCGGACCTGTGTGTGCCGAACCAGAACATCCGGAGTTACTGCCTCCCCGAAACTTTGATCGAATGGAACCTGAAAATCGTTTACCCACAAGTAATTAGTACTGCAAGAAAACTTACATGCTTAAGTTGAACTGTAAATACTACATTATTTTTATTGTTATTATAATTCTTAATACTATTTTTAATATACTTATTGGCATCGCCTTACGCCTGTTGCTAATTCTTCTTGCTATTGTTATTACTATTGTTGAAATTCTATAGATTTAGTTTATTTTGTAGATTTTAAATACTCAGTAATTGAGAATTTCATGTTTGGTGGATTTTATAGCCTTTTTATTTCTTTTCTAGTTTGCGAACTATTGAGGGATATTAGCGCAGGCAAGCGAGGAATACCAACGGGTTTAGCTGCAGCCTTAGCCCCGCCCAAATGCACGGAAACGGGAGAATATGAAAAAATTCAGTGTCACGGTAACCAGTGCTGGTGCGTGGATGAATTTGGCATTGAGATACCGCATTCGAGGTCTGTTTTCTTTTAACTTGACTCGGGGAAACAATTTAGCGTAACTTTTTTTTCTTCCTTTTGTGTCTTTTCTATAACGAACAGAGGACCAGCTGATAGCGTGACAACCTGCCAGAGATCGCGGTCGGAATTGGATTGTCCTGGCATGACTTGTCGTTTGGGCTGCGACTTTGGATTCGTGCGTGATAATAGCACAAATTGTCTTCTGTGTGAGTGCAGAAACCCTTGTTCTAGCATTACATGTGGAGCCGGACAAGTCTGCCAGATGGTCTCTACCCCATGCCAAGAAGAACCTTTTTGCCCACCTTTACCTTTTTGTAAGTAAAACAAAAAGATGTTTTGAACCTTTCTTTTGACTTCTTTCGAAAGATTTCGTTCTTTCTATAATAATCGTATGCGTTTGTAGGCGTGGCAGTGAAACGAACAGACTCTGTCTGTCCTGAAGGCGAACCCTACCTCAGTCTCTCTACGGATACGTATTTGGAATGCAATCCGCGTAGTCGAGCGTTATCTTGCCCTGATGGCTATTCCTGCACTAGCGACGAAGATTCTACGACGGGCGTGTGCTGTCCCAACATGAGTAAGTGCTTTAATTTCAGTTTTTCTTAAACACTTTTCTTAAAATTTGCAACTTCTATTTATATTTCTTGCATATCCTTCTCAAGGCTCCCGTATACCTTTTAGCTCGGTATAGGCGGCTAGCATGGGGAATTTCGGAGCAACTTTTTGAGAAAAACAGTGCATTTGATGAAAAAAATTGTGACACTAATCTTGAGCTTGCTGTGAACAACCAATGCACAGGTTTTTTCCATTTAGTAGTAAATTAGCAATGCGCAAATGAAGTTTGCAATTATGAGAAATACCTATGAGAATATGAGGACATTGTGCTGCTACAACAAACTGTGGTTACAAATTGTACTTTTCAGAAGCAAAACAAGCGTAGAAATTTTACCGGCAATTAGCTATCTATTCCTTTTCTCACTTTCTTATGCAAGGCTTTCGCAAAACAATAACAAACAGCAGTGCCACCTGTGTCTCTTCCATCAATAAGCTAAGGTATACGGGAGCCTTAATGAAGACGATGAAGACTTTTCTTTCCAGTACCGCAATTGTGCTTAACTTTCCTTTCTTCCGATTTGCGCTTTTTTAGAAGAAATTGCGAAAGTTGGTCAGTGTCCGTACTTGACTCCCATGGGCGCCAGTTGCGACTTTGAATGCGCCAGCGATGCGGAGTGCGAAGGAACTACCAAGTGCTGTTCCAATGGCTGCGGCACACAATGCGTAGATCCCGTATTAAAGACCAGTAAGCTCTGAATTGAACATTACTTAATTGGACCTTGTAATTTTTCATTCTGAAATTTCTTAGGCTGTCAGCATCAGTTGAATATCTTGAAATATGCGGCACGGGAACAAGGTATACCAGCCAATAGGGTTTTCTTACCTCGATGCTTAGAAGACGGACGATATGCACTGGTGCAGTGTGATCCTTTGACTCGAGCTTGCTGGTGCGTAAACAACGCCGGACTGGAAGTTGCTGGTACTCGCGTTCCTCCTGGTTTGGAGCCTACTTGTCAGCGTAAGCTTTCAGTTGTCTTTTAAAGTTTTACGAAATGGAATCTTAAGTGCTCTTATTAGTGAAGGGATTTTTGTTTTAAAATTTTTTTTTTTTTTTCTAGAACCCAGAGAATGCCCAGCCTTCAACTGCAGTCTGAGTTGCGTTCACGGTTTCCATATTGACGCGTCGGGCTGTCCAGAATGCCGCTGCCACAACCCTTGTCAAGCAATGAATTGTAGAAGTTTCGAGGAATGCCAGCTTGTTTCTCTTCATTGCGTCCAAGAACCGTGTCCTCCGGTAGCCATGTGCGTTCCCAAACCAACCAATCCTTGCGGACCCAACGGTCAGCCTTTAAAACGAGCTAACGGTCAACTCACTGCTTGTGGAGCTATGGAAGAGGCGTGTCCTTCTTCCCATAAATGTCATCTGAGTCCGCTCGGTCAATTCGCCGTTTGCTGTCCCAAACCACGTAATTATCTGTTTTATGTTTCCCATTTTTTATTATTATTATTTTTAATTATGACTTCCGACAACAGGGGCAAGTCTACGTCGGTTAAATAAAAAATAATAAAAAAAATGACTTTGGATTTGAATGTCCTTTTCTTTTTCAGGCGAAGTATGTTTCCAGGAACGCGATATTGGGTCCTGCAAGTCTTCTGTCCTACGTTGGTCTTTTAATGATAAACGAAATAAGTGCGAACCATTCCGTTACACTGGCTGTGGAGGAAACATGAACAGTTTTGCTTCGGAGCAAGACTGTAAAACCGTCTGCCCAGGTAGAACACAACACTGCTAAACTGAGCAAAATTTGAACACTATTTCATGTCTTTTTGGTTTTGTTACAGTATTGTCGACCTGTGAAAAGATGAGAGAAAAGAACTCCAAAGCAGCCGAAAAGTACAAAAAAGTGGTTTTCATGCCAAAATGCTCCATAAGTGGTGACTGGGATTTGATTCAATGCCTGGAAGAAGTCGGAATTTGTTGGTGTGTTGACAAAGACGGTGAACCCATCAAAGGCTCTTTGATTCGAGGCACGCCCACTTGCGGTGTTCGTCAAGCTCGTCATCGCTCCTTCGATCCTGACAGTAAGTGTAAAGCTTCCTTACAATTCTCAACCCTTCAAATTGCGACAAAGTTTATAAAAAATAATATAAAAAGTATTCTTCTTATGTTTTGGTTATTCTTCTAAGTTGAAACCATTAATCATTGTAACCATTGTAACAGTAATCATTCTACTCTACAGTTTGCGAAGAAGGGCAAACTGTGCATGTGTGTCCTAAGGATCTGTGCTCTAAACGCGTTTGCTTGGGCCACCCGAAAGCCGTTTGCCGCGTAAATCCTTGCAATGGTTGTCACGCAGTGTTTTACGATGGCAATGGCCGTCCAGTGGACTGCAATTCAAGTTTAACGTCTTGCCAACGCGAAACTCAAGTCATTCTCAACAGCATGCGCGTTTTGGAGATCCCTGCTTCGTCTACTTTTGGTTTTGCTTCCCCCTTTTGGACGCCAGAAGTGGACGCCGAGGAATTCAGACCTTCCCGTAACGGATTAGAACGCGCCTTAGTATTCCACGATGGTAATCAAGGCATTCCCAAGCTTCCCGTCACTTCAATTCTAACCGTAGCTCAACGAAACAAGCGAACTACGAATGGAGACGAAGACGATGTGGTAACCTCGCCTATTGACGATGGATTATTAGGTTTGCGCCTACTTAACACCCCATATTTTCACTTCCTAACTGATTTCGTGTTTAGGTGAGTTCGATGAGTTCACTTTGGGTGATTTTGCGATCGAAATCGATTCTTGGGAGAACGAAGAGAAGGAAAAGACAGCGGAAAGGAAACCGGTTAGTTGGGAACCCACAACAGCTGTTCCTAAGCTCCTCCCAGCGTTACGAGATGCCATCAAACCCGGATTTTGCCCGTTTGTACGTCCAAATAGTATCCTACGATTCTTAACTCAGGTAGAACAACTTTGAAGCATTTTTTTTTACTAGGAATCGTGTTTTAATTCGGAAAATATGTGTTTAGTTTGGTGACCAAGTCAAGTGTGAAGATAAATGCATCTCTGACGCAGATTGTCACGGCAATTTACGTTGTTGCCCCAGTACATGTGGCACGTTATGTACTGCCCCCATGTTGGCACCTTGGAACGCCAATCCAGCACCGGCCACGCCTCTCAGCATGACTTTAACCCCTCCACAGTGCACTTCTTCGGGAGATTATGCGAAGGAGCAGCAACAAGGCGTGTTGAGCTGGTGCGTCAACGCAGAGGGTGAACCTATTGATGACAGTTTGACGCGAGGCAGCGTCAAATGCTCCCCAAGTGGAACTATCCTGGAACAACGACCTCTGGGCACCGTTTGTGCTGATCCAGCTATCGTTCCGAAGGTTTGTCGTCATCAATGCCTTGAAGCTAGGTGCTACGCTCATCCTGAAGCCATTTGCGTCGCTGATCCATGTGAAGAATGCAGCGTACGCTTTGTAACGTAAGTTAATCCGTGTTTATTTCGGTTTTAATACTTTATTAACTGAATTGTGTAAACAAATAGTGCGAATGGAGAACCGGTGGACTGCCAAAGCAAGTGTACCCAACCACAGAGCTCTGGGTATTGCCGCGCTGCCTTTCAGCGATACTTTTACAATATTACTGCCCAGCAATGCCATGAATTCATCTTCAGCGGCTGCGCCGGAAACGAAAATAACTTTTATTCATTGGAAGAATGTCAGGTGGAATGCGAGAAGTCAGGTATTAAGCCAACTTACTATTGATCTTAATGTATTGAAGTTTGAATGAATCGTTTTTTCGGTGTAGTGGATGTCTGCGAATTACCAAAGGAGGAAGGCCTCTGTCGAGCCAGTTTTGCGCGTTGGTACTACAATTCCGACACTCTTCAGTGCGAGGAATTCTATTTTGGAGGCTGTGGAGGTAACCCAAACAATTTCCATACCAAGCAACAATGCGAAAGCCGCTGTCCAGGTAGAAAAATCCTTAAAAACGCGAGAACGAACGTCGTTTTATACGCTTTTTTGATTTTTAGATTTTGTACTGTGCCCACGAATGAGCGAAAACGGAGATGTCCGAGGCTGCCAACGCAGCGCTGTGTGCAATGACAGCTTGACCTGCCCAGGGCATGAGGAATTCGTGTGCGTGGTCGATCCTTGCACTTGCCAGGCTAGGTTTACGGATTTCGAAGGCAGTCCTATTCAATGCCAGCAGGCGGTACCTGTTACTACGACAGCTAGTACTACGACGGCAGCAACAACAACAACTACTACTACTACCACTCCTGCCTCAACAACTATCACAATGAAACCTATGACTACTACAACAATGAAATCTACGACTTCCCACGTCCCGGAAGTCTTCGTTGAGGCCCGGCAAGGCCATGTTTCGACTAAACCGTCGATCGAATTGGTTTCCACCACAAAAGCAAGCACCACAGCATCCAAAATTGGTGTTATTATCAAAGATCAAGGCTTGGTAGGCACGATCGAGCACAAACCAGTGAAAAAATGGGAGGGTAAACGAGGGAAATCTCTTCAAGTGGATAAAGTAACGAGGTGCCAGAAAATGAGGAACAACCAAGAAACGAATAAGGAGAGTTTTCTTGTCGAGTGCGACATACTGGGCAAGTACGTGGAATCGCTAGCAAAAGAGAATTTTTTTTTAGTAAATTGTATTTCCCCAGGTTTAAACCCTTGCAGTGTGCGAACAAGCAAAGCGCGCAAGATCCAGTACACTGTTGGTGTGTAGATGAAGCCGGAAACCAATTGCCGAATTCGACCCTTTTCCTTAAAGACACCCAAACATGCCGTAAGTACTTCGTTTGTATTCGAACTGGGACGACCACGTGATAAGCCGATTTAATGATTTGGATATTGATTGTGGATGTCGGTCTATTTTAAAAAATACGAGCCGGGTTCTAAATACTTTGTCAAGAAGACGTGGGTGCGCTGCAACTACCAGTCAAGCAAAATGTATTTGAAAAGTATTTAAATCCTTTCCGTGAAAAGTATTTAAAGCCTTTCCATGACAAGCATTTAAGTGTCACGTTAATTACTATATTCTAAAAGTTATTTATCTAGTATTTAGTATTTTAATACTGTAGAAAGTTCTGCGTGTATGACTAAGCCCGTCCGTCTGAGCCAATCAGGTATCGAGTTCGTAATGTAGCTTTTCTCAATGCTCTCGGTAAAAGGTACCTGTAGGCGTTTGGCCGAAAAGGTACACTTAGCGCTAGTGTGAGTCTTGTTTAACGCGCTCTCTGATTGGCTATCGCCTTTGCTGTGTTCAAACTTATTCGAACATTTGTTTTAGAATTCCGGAGTTTTGAGTTTGTGTTTTGAGCTTAAAGCTATTGATAGTCAGTTAATGAAGGTTCTTTTTGTGTGTGATATAGTGTCTTAGTTTGTGTTATAATTGTGTTATTTCTACATGAATTTCGTAGAATATGTGCCTGTTACCGCTGTAGCAGTTTCGCTGGGCTTTGCCCATGGCCATGAAATGCAAATGGACCAGTCTTCGATGGAAGAGGCTTTACAAAGTCAAGTGGGCGAATTGTTGCAGTTGTTGGAAGCCAACACGATGGAAAACACAGTTGTTGTGCAAGATAGACCTCAGGACCCCCGTATTAAGTTTACGTTAATTGGGGAAAATACGGTTGACGTTGCTTCACAAATCGAAGATATGGTAATTAAAGACCAATTCACTTTAAGACAAAATATGTTAACCTTCAAGCTAACAAAATACTTTATTCTTTTAGGTTAAATCGGGTTATTTGGTGTTTGAGTTAGCGGGGCATTCCATGGCCGCTGATTTGACTTCTTCGCAATTTCACCACCGAGTCGGACAGCCACGTGTCGAATCGCTGAACCCAGAATCACTTACCATAATGGAAAACCGAGAAATCGTAGCCGAAGCCCTGAACATTGAAGCCCCGTATCTCGCCATTATCATTCTTTTCGCCGTCCTGGCTGTCATGACGATCTGCGGCGTAATAATTGGCGTGGTTCTTTACCGCAGGAAAACAACCGGAACTTATCCCAAAGGCACCAAAGTTACACTAGGCTATCCCCACAGTCCTCGGGGTCCAGCCAAGCAAAAGCAGGCCCAGCTTCATAACAATGGAATGAATGTCCATGCCCACCGAGGTTTTCCGCGGGTCGGAATCAGTCCCGCTGAGCAAGAATATTCCTCTAACCAACAGCAGTATCCTCATTTGTCGCCTACAATTCCCCGAAGCAACCGCTTGGGGTTGAAGGAAAACAAAGAGGCGTGGTAAGTTTTATATGTAGTGTACTTACCCCTCCAGAAAAACGAAGGTAAATCGTGATTATGTACTTTGTGTTTCGCTATGTACAGTTTTTGATCGTTTTTTCTTCTATTGTTTAATGACAGTCATTTAGCAAATGTAAATACTTGACGAGCTCCATTTTATTTATTAAGTTGATGAGCTTGAAAGGATGCGGGGTCTTTTCAATCCTAACAAGGAAGACAGAGAAACTGTTTTGGGAATTGTATGAATGTGTAATTTACAGTGCATTACAAAAGAAAGACAGGAACACAGAAAAATTAACCGTACCACGCGCGTTTCACTCAGTTTTTTGTGGAGCGTCGGTTAGTCTGAGTCGGTAGTGGACGATCTTCGATACTGGCGGTTGGGATGGGGTTTGAAATGAAAGGTAGGAGGATGTTCAGTACTAGTCTGTTGTGAGTTGGTGGAGGGAGATGGCTCAGATTCGGTGTCGGTCGGCATAGGCCGTAGACTGTCTCTTTGTTCCCGTAGGAGAGCCAAGCGGCGCCGACCTTGTTCTAATCTCTCTTGGATTCGTTGCAAACGCTGACTTTCGTTGCGTATCACAGTCCGGGTCATGGCCAGCGCAGTGCTGGGACCAGCGGAATCGTCCGAATCGGAGGAAGAGGACGTGGACTGTGAAGATGGGGAAGCCGAAGCTGATGAAGGTGGTGAATGGGTGGAAGAAGAGGACGGGTTGTACGCAGCAACCACAACAGGTGAGCGGCGATAAAATTCGGCTGTATGAGGCGTGTCTGGCTCGGAATCTGAGTTGCCCGATTCGTCCAACACGCTGGGCAAATCGTCCATCAAAGGCGATCTCTCTTGTTGAATCAAGGAGTCGAAAAAGGCAATCATACTTGGGTCTTCGTCCACCGATCGATTATTAATCGCCTAAAACGCAATTTTTCCGTTAATTAACTCGTGAAAAACGGGAAGAATTACATGTTGGCCGTGAATATAAATTCGCGCATAATCTCGCATGGTCATAGTCCTTCGTGGAGGTTCTTGATATGTTTGCGTTTCCAAGTGACCACCACCTCCCGCCAAGGGAAAGACGCTCCACAACTTGGAATTCCAGAACTGATTAAAAAAGAGTTTGAATATATGAATCTAATCTACTTTGACCATCTTTTCAACTCCGGATGAGGCGAGTAAGAAATCGTGTTGGTTGAAACGGACTTGGTTTATGATTGATCTATGGCCCTTCAATACTAAATGAGCTTGCTCGATTTTTGTGATTTTTTCTAAAATAAAATTACAGTGAGATAAAGTTGAATTTTTCATTTAGAAAGGTACTTTGATCATCGAAGGCTAAAGAAGGGATTTTCCACATGTATACTCGCCCGTCGTCTGCTCCTGATACGGCAAACTCATGTTTGGCGCCAGCAAAACAGCAGCTTTTCATCGTACAAGCATTACTGTACCCTTCATGGAACAATTCGATTGCTTGATCCGAGTAAGAGATATCGTAAAGGATGGGACTCTTTCGCCTTCGTAAGCACAACAGTTGACGACCACTTTCATTGAAAGAAACGCTCATGGCGCAATTCTGCCAACGTTGATTGCTCGCAAATCGCAAAAAGCAACTAGAAGAAATGTTTATATTTAGTTGAGGACAATGAATGCAGTTTTTACTGTTTCGGTTTGCGAACATCCCATAGGCACGGGCCGTCCCTTGAGTTAGCTGTGGCTATGATTCGAGGCTCGACGGGGTTGAACACGACAGCATGAAAAGCGGCGGTACTGGATGCCACGCAAATGTGAGGCTGGTTATACACACGGGTATCCAAAAGCAGTACTTTGCCGTCGTCGCCTGCGCTAGCGAATATATCGTTGTCTACGGGGCTCGCCGACACGCTATAAACGGCGAGGTCATGGGGGAAAAAGTCCAAAGGCTTCGCACTGAAATAAAGTTATCCTTAACTGCACTAGTCAACCGTCTGAGCATCTATTACTCACGTTGCAATATCGTGAACAATAACTTGCTCGTCATTGCCCCCTGAAAATAAACGATCTTGTCCCGAAGAAAAGGCTAGGCAGAAGATATTTGAGTTGTGCTCCGCTTTCATGATAGTAGCCGATTCGTTGCCTTCTTTTCGGATTGTTGAGGCTACTTGGTGCAATAAAACGCGCCTATCATCGCCTCCTAATTCGCCAAGAAAGAAAGATAAAAGTCAATGACAAGGTCAAATGGTAGCTATTTGTAAAAAAAACCTGACGCCAAAATAGATCCATTGTCTGAGAACTCGATCGCATTCACGCATCCGAAGTGGGCGAGAAGATCCTTGTAGTATAAATTTTTTGCAGTATGTAACCTTTGCGAGAGGAGCTGGTCCGTTTTCCAATTCCCATAGTACGCTCTGTTTAAATGAGTCGCCGGATTCGGACTCAACGGACTTAATGCGTAGCGCGAAGACATTATTGAAAAGGTTCACATTTATAAATTATATTACGAATTGAATGTCTCGTTTTCTTTTTTGGATAAAGGTAAATAGATTGCGACGACTGAGGACCGTGACGAGAGATTGGATGGAATGTTTGCATCGTTTCCTCTAGCCGATTCCCGATAGTAAAGAAAAACGATTTATTACTATCGATGCCGATAGTAACCGTTTTAAATATGGCGCGTTGCAGTAACTAACCGGTGACAACGGCTCTCTGAAGTTTTTTAGAGTTTTTAATCCAACATTTTAGCATTAAAGAGTTAAGAGTGAGTGTGTTTTATAGAAAAGTAAGTATTTGACCATGGAGCAGTCTTGGGAGCTCTGCAAAGAGAATATTCAACCCCTAAAAAAGGGTCGAATGATCAACGAGCTGTTGGCTTCCTTGGGACCCAGTGATGGGTCAACGGCTGAATCTGCGAATCGAAAGAAGGCTGAGAAGAAAAGGTTGATTGTTACAATTCGCCAATGGTTTAGCTGTATTTTAATATTATATATTTGTATTATTAGCGAGTTTGAAGCGGAGCTAAGAGCATACAAAGGCATTGATCCGCTTGACCCCTGGAGCAGATACATAAACTGGGTTGAACAAAACTACCCCAAAGGCTGCCGCGATGGAAATATGATAGTCCTTCTGGAAAAATGTTTGGCAACGCTTCACGAGAAAGCCAAATACCAAGAAGATAACCGCTTTCTGGATGTTTGGATGAAATATGTAGGCTTCAGTCTCATAATCTCATATTCCATTCATAAAATCTTGCTTCTATAAGTTTTTTCTTTTATTTTTCTAGTTAGATAACACGGAAAACGGTAAAGAGAGCTATGAACAGTTGTATAGCCAAGGCTACTTCAAATCTCTGGCTGAGTTCTACGCCCGTTGGGCCGATGTTTTGGAGATCAGCGGAAATATGAAAGAAGCTGAGAGGATCCACAAGCTGGGGTTGAGGAATGAGGCTAAGCCGGTCCAGCTTTTGCAAGAAAGCTTAGCGTAATATACTCTCCCTTTGTCTGCTTCACGAATATAGTATATATAATATTAACTATTCCGCTTTCAGACGCTTTCAAGCCCGAGTTGCTACGAATACCGTCAACGCTATGCGTTCTAGCTTACACGACAATGACGAAGCCGAACAAGAAAACCAGGGGCGCAGTGTTTTCAATGCGTTAAAGCCAATGGGTAAAAAAGCTATAGCTCCCATTATTCGAATCGGGGACCATGTTAAGGGCCGGGCAGGGGTTGTACCTGTTGCGTCGCATGTTCCTAAACCCACTAGTTCTCAACATGGTCACTCCAAACCCGGTATCACCGTCTACCAAGTAAATTATTATAGCTTTTCCCCATTTCTACACTAAATAAATCTAAATTTTCTTAATAGGATGAGAATGAGATCAGTACAGATCAGCCGTTTGCACCTGGTACCGCTCCACCTATCCAAACCAAGGTCAACAAAGAGAACAGCAGTCAACCCGGAGCTTGGAGCAAAGTCCGTTTAGGCCAGAAAACGACTGGCATCGTACCCTTAGCTCAGCCGTCAACTTACGTAGCTCCCGCCTTCCACATTCACGAAGATCCTGGTCAACCTGCTAAAGCAGCAACCCCGCACAAAGCTGTGTTAAGCAACATCCTCAAACCTCGTAAACCAGAGCACACCGAGGAAGTTATCAAAACTCCGCTTTTCTTCCAAGAAGCTCAAGATCCCACATTGAAATTCATGTGCTGCCTGGACCGAATTTATGCGGGTACCACCGAGTACTCCATCGAGCAGCTGCGAGCTCTAGAATATAAACAAAACCCGCGGCGTTTGCCCAAAGCTCAGCCGCCTCAAGAACCACCCAAAGTCGTAGATCCGTGCGTTGAATTTCTCACCGAAGAAGAGTTCAACAGCATTCCAGGCATGGTCCCTGAGCCGCCGGACTCAACCAAGAAGTACATGGCGTGTTTCAAAGATATTTATGTAAATAATAACGAAAAATCCATTGAGGAACTCCGAGCTTTGCGGGCTAAAGAGCGAGCGCGGGCAGTCTCCCCCAAAGCGCCAATTGCGAAAACGTTCGGTGAGATGAGCACTCAAACAGACATCGCTGGCATTGACATTCCTCTCCTCCCCGAAACCCCTCAAAACGGCCTCTTGAAACAAGAGAGTGCCCCTTCCGTCAAAGAAACTTCACTTTTAAACATTCCCGGCATCCGAAAAGACCCGTTACCTCCAATTTCAGCCCAAAACAGCGTGTTAGAAGGGAAACAAGAGATCCCGCCTTCGAAAGAAACTTCGCTGCTGGACAAAACTACCGAGCCAACTGTCCACACTCGTATGGCCCGAAATTTCATCGATAATCTGTTCAGCGGATCAGCAATTATGCCTGAACCCAGTCTGAAACCCACAGTAGAACCAGCGATGGAGTCTGGATCCTTCAAACCTAAATTTGCAGTCTACCGAGACGAAACTGTTTCGAACCCGGTGCAACTCCAAGTTTTGGATACCGCAGTACAGAAATTCAATACTCCCATTGATGTCATTAAAAGCAACGTACCTACGCAAAGACTATTTGAAGTCTTTTGCGATGATAACGAGAACGCGGAAGGAAAGTTTGCGTGCGAACCCGCGCGAAACCAAGCGGTTAAGCCTAAGCGTAAAGCGTTAGGCGTGGTAGAGGTTACTCCATCGGCGCTCATAGAAGGTGAGCCAATTTGTCCAGCATTTCAAGTCTTCGTTGACCCACAAGAAGAGAAGGCGAAACCCGTGGCCATCTACGAGGATCCAGACAGCCATAGTCCAACTAAAGCGCTGCTGAAACCGAATTCGCTCAACATTTACATCGACCCAGAAGAAAGGCGCGAGACTCGTAAGGAAAATCAACCGGAATTGTTCGCTGAGCTCGCGAAACAGCTCAAAGCCTTGGAGGAAGACGAAGACAAGGAAAACGAGCGTCCAGCGGACTCCGTTGCTCCTCAAAAACGCACTCCTTTGGCGGGAATCCTGCAGCCCGCGTTGGATATCGCTACCGGCCCACCTGAGGAAGTTCAGGAAAACGAAGAAGACGGTAAGATTGCGGAAGAAATTAGCGTTATTCCGCCGTTCCCAGCGGATCTTACCAACTTTACCTTGTTGCCGCCCCGGAGTGTTGGTTTATTCGCCCAAGGACTCAAGGTCTCGTCGACTCCCATGCTTCCCTTGTTCAATGTTCAGCAGAGGCGAAACGATAACGAAGATTCCACTTCTGCCGCGTTAGGTTTGGCGTCGAGAACATTGTCCAAAGTCGATAGTAAGCCTGAATCGAAAGAAGATCTGGTAGAAAATAGAGTCATCGAGGTATTGGCCCATAAGTTGAGTCCCATTATGGAGCTTTCTCGCGAATTTCGATCGACCTCGTCTTCCTGCGCGAGTTCGTCTTCCGCTTCTTCCGCGGGGAGTCAGAGCAACTGTACGCAAGGGCTTTTGACTAGTTGGGGCAAAACTAAACTAGATGTTTTACGTGAAGATACACAAACATCGCCATCAACCGATTTTCTTGCCGCTCACTTGACGAAAGTAAGCCACCCAGAATCAGTTGTTGGACAAGTCTTGGAGGGAGACCACGACCCCTTCGATGAGAAGATACGGGGCCATTGGTTATTCCAGCGAAAGGAGGTTTGGTCCCAAAAGGCCGGCTTCGAGGTCGTGAACAGCAATTTACCAGCCATCAAGCAGAACACGGCATTCCAAGCGGGCGGATTTGGCTACCGAATCAAGGAATGCATAGGCAAAGGAGCGTATGCGAAGGTTTTCACGGCTGAGCGCGATAATGATATGCAGCATGTTGTCTTGAAAGTTCAAGTTGAAGTTGGACTATGGGAATTTTATATTTGCTCTGAACTGCGATCTCGCCTTACGGAGCACTGCTATGATTTTGTGGTAAAAAAAACGTTCGATTTTAGTTTGTTTATGTTTTTTATTTTGTATTGTTTTTGGTGTTGATTAATTAAAGTTTTGATCTTTAAAGGCGGACGGCTGTATGCAAGTGGATCATGGCATATTTTACAACAATGGGAACATTTTGGTCAACGAGTATTGTCCCAAAGGAACGCTTTTGGACGTTATTAACGCATACAAGCTTAAGGTAGGTTAACGAAAAACTTTTAAAACGGTTTCAGTGTTGGTAATTACTTAACTTGTAGAATACTGGAATGCCCGAAGTACTCGTATTGTACTTTTCGTGCGAGTTATTGTACATATTAGAAGGCCTCAAGGCAGCGGAGATCATCCATGGCGATATTAAGGCAGATAATATCATGCTTCAGAACTTGTAAGTTTTTCTTGATTGAAATGTTTTTCGTATAGAAAGTTGTGAAACTTTGTTATTGTTTAGCCCTTGTCTGTCGAAAACGTTGGAGAATTGGAGCGAAAAATCGGTATTTGCTTATGAAGTCAATACGTTGAAGCTAATAGACTGGGGGCGAAGTATAGACATGAGTTTATATCCGCCAAAAACTTCGTTTATGAACGTTTTTAGCACTGCTGACTTTTGCTGTATTGAAATGCGTACCGGAAAGCCTTGGAGTTATCAAGTAAATCCATTTATGCCCATTTCTTGTCTTAATTATAAAATAAATTTGTGTATTAGTTGGATTATTTCGCAACTGTGAGAGTCATTTGGAACATGCTGTTGTCCGTTTACGTCAAATGTATTAAAATGTCAGACCTTTGGCGCGCGGGTTCTTTGAAACGTTGGCACAGCCCGGTTTGGCGAACAGTGGACAGCACTTTGCTCAATATCGAATCTTGCGATGATTTGCCTGATTTGAAAGTCTTACGCCAAACTTTGCAACGTGAGCTACTAAAATATAAGCAAAGGGAATTTCGTGATCGCGTTAAGGAGCTGGAAAGCATGATGAACGCGAGGTGAATGCTATCTTAGACTTATTTTTGTAAACGCCTAGGTGATTCTCGAACAAAAGATCACAATTCTTCCAATCTGATGGACCGATACTTAATTTGCCTTTCTTCCCTTCTGTCTTGAATTATGCATGTCGATTTTTGTAACAGATCCATGACCCGATACGCATATGCTCAGTTTTGATAGGAAAATTTGTGTATTATGTAAAATGTATCACAAGGCTCCATAGCGGAGTTCTCTTTCAAACTGTTCTGGTGTTATAGCCCCTTCAATAGCTTCACAGTTAGGGTTAAACACCGAGTAGGCGCTAGGCTCCCAAGGTTTTCGTCGGTCCTTCCGGAAATTGGTCAACATGAGATAAAACATGGACAATGCGACGAAGACAGCAGCGAATTCCAGATGAATGAAAAGCTTCAGCAAGTTTATCCAGAGTACCAACTTTAATGCCAGGATTAGCCAATCCAGTTTGGTCCATGGAATTGTTTCCGTGTCGCTGTCGACTTCAACAGAATCTATTTCTACTTTAGAAAATGGAATCTGACAAGAAAAAATGACAATATATGCGCTGTATCGTTTCTAAGCTAAATTAATTTACATCATTTTCGATTGGTTGGTCCATGGCGAATTTTCCTCTTTTCCTTAATTGAGCCCTGAGTTTCTTTTCATTTAAGAAGTTTTCTTGTGCTTCCAAAGGAGGAACGGGAGTTAAAACGGCTTCAGGTTCAGTACTTGTAGATTCCGAGTTTTCAGAACTTGACAGTCCTTTTCGAATAAACCAGGATGACACGAAAGCTGGAAAGTAACGTTCGGGAAAGGACAATTTTGCTTTGTTGGCAAGCAACTTTTCTTTCTCTTTTTCCTTGCGATATTTTTCCAATTTTGCTTGTATATCCATGATCGTCTACAAAACAGCCTGAGTTTGGCATGTGAGTGTAACGTCACTTTGTTTTGCTCTATAGTTCGTATTATTGCCGCAGCAAGGAGTGTGTTTGCCCTGAATCAAATAACTTACAGATAGGTTTTATGCAAATTAAACTTCCAAAAGGGTAACTGTTGTACATGGCGTGACTTGCATTGTGGTCGATATAGCGACCGTAGGTTGTCATCTGAAAAAGTGTATTGTATGTGTGAGCTTTTAATAAAAATAACGTAAAGCAAAACACATACGTGCGTTGTACCTTTTGAATGATTTTGCAATATATTTTGAAATACACACAAGAAAAGAAATATGATAATGCAAACTTTGAGGGAATACAAGGCATGGCAATAGGCAAACGGTCATAGTTTCATTAATCGAGCAAACGATAGATTCCCACATACCTACATATACATATAGCTTGTTCACACATTGTATTTATAAGAGTTTCAACATATACCAAATATCAGCGTTTGACCGAATGGATAAGACGCAAGACTGGGGAACGAAAGGACCCCGGTTCGAAACCCGGTCGAGGCATTTTATTTCGTAAAAAAAACGAAATAATGGCTTCCGTACTCTGTTCCGGCATGGTTCCTATTAATCCTAGTATTCGAAATTATGAAGCTTCGGCATCACGAGCTTGAATATATGGGAATAGGAAACCAAGCGGGGGAGTTGGGTACAGGGGAAGGGGCGAGGCTCTCAATTTTTGACGATTTTTCCCTTGATACAACGTTATTCCTTATGGAGAAAAGCCCTGAAAAAGCTTCACCAGCTCGAAAAGGAGCCACGCCCCCTTTTTGGCCGAATCCACCAATAGGATTCGTCCTTTTCATAGAGGCCACACCCCTTTTCGCGGATTTTTTAAAAAATCACGCAAACTTTTTCCAAATTTCGCTTTTATTTCAAAATAATTACAAACCGTATACAAAAAGGACATTTTTGGAAACTTGATTTTACGGGGAACGTTTTGGGAGCAATAAATATGGCACTCCGGTGGGTAGCCAAACATCTCATTTGCGTATATTTTGCCTCCAGCAGATTTGTTTGAAGGCCGACTTGCATGAAACCTGTGAAAAGTCTTATTAAATATATAAATGTAAGAAACAACATACTTGGCTGGAGGATAAGAATGAAACTTTGTCATTCCATTGCCATTCATGTTATTGCATTGCTATGTTATTGCATTCATGTTATTGCATTGCATTGCTATCCATTGCCAGCGTTCGCTTTCCGAAATATATGACAATCAAAGCCATATTGAGCTATTGCAAAAAAACGCTTTTTGATGCATGTTATAGTTATACTCCATATTATACATGTTATAGTTATGTCCAGTTATACTCTTGTCCTCAGTCCGTTATTCATTTTCCTGTTAACAAGAAATTAGTCAGGATATCAGCCTAAATAATGAATCAATCTTTGAATTGCTGTTCAATTTCAAAGAATTATGCTCCTTACTTCGACTTTGCTGTATGAATGGACTCCGATATGGATTTAAGTTGTGTAAAGATATATTTTGGGAGCGGCAGGAAACTTCAGAGATCAAAGGTGTTTTGCTATACTGTTATCAGACTTGATAAACAATTCTCCATACACGTAATTTCCGTTCTACAGTAATTTCCGATCTTATATATCCCATTTCTCTTCACTATGGCTTCATTTGTATATTAGACTTTCGACCTTGCATATACAATTCCAATTTTGCATTTTGCACTTTAACCTTTCCTATTTACCTTTCCTTTTCCTTAAAGATAAGGGGTTTTCCAGCAAGGCCAATGCACTGTGGATTCCCCAAATACTTGAATAGGACCGGTTCAAATTTATTCCGTTTCAGTTTGTACTATTCTGTTGACCAAGAAATATCGACTATGGCTAGCCGGAAACTTACAGGAAATTTGCTCCGCACTTTAAAGCGTTTGACCCCATGTCAAAGCTCCGTGGCTGGTCAGCGGTTTTATTATACGTACTCGAGGGAACCGACTCATGTTTTACCGCGCAAACCACCTGTCGTGAGTGCGGAAGAAGCTGTTAAAGTCGTACAGTCAAGTACTATCCAAAACTTATTACTATGCTCTCAACATATCTTGATGACGTTTAACCATTTAGAAAACGTGGTTTACTTTCAAACGGCTGCAGCTGTCCCTCGCCCTTTACTTTATGCATTGACAGAATATGGCAAGCAAGCTAATTTGAAAGACGTCTACGTTTTTCAAGGGCTACAGATAGAACCTATGCCATTTTTAGACTCTGACTTTGAAGGTACCAATTAAGTTTCCTAGTGTTATACTTGAGGATAGAATTTAATCTTTCTTTGTTTAAGCTCATTTTCGGCTTGGTTCTACTTTCATCGGACCATTCGGCAGGCAAGCCGTTAAAGAAGGCAAAGGCGACTACTTACCTATTATGTTGTCCGATGTTCCGAAATATTTTACGTCCTATGTCAACATCGATGTGGCTATGTTCCAGGTATAATCTGAGTGGTTTTATCTTTCCTACTATATGTAGAAAGATGCTTAATTTATAACAGGTATCTCCCCCTGATAAACACGGATTCTGTACCTTGGGGATTTCCGTAGATGCCAACATGTCTGTAGTCAAAAGCGCCAAATATCTCATAGGTAACCTGTAACGGAATAATTTACTCAAGCTAAAGCATACTTATATTGCTACACTGCTATAGGATTGGTTAACCCTCAGATGCCGAGGACCTACGGCACCGGCTTAATCCACATGTCACACTTTGACTGCATCGTTGAAGATGACTACGAGTTGGTTTGTTTGCCCAAATTTGAGCCAGATGAAAACGACCGGAAAATTGGAAAATATATCGCAGATAATTTAGTAGAAGATGGCGCTACTCTACAATTCGGTTAGTATCATTTGCTAGTCATTGCGTATATGCAACGATTTTTTTTTTCATTTGAAGGTATTGGGAATATTCCGGACGCTATTACGAGTCTTTTAAAGGACCGCAAAGATATGGGCATTCATACAGAGATGATCAGCGACGGGGCTATCGATTTAATCGAGTCTGGATGCATTACTAACGCGCACAAGAAAGTAATGCGTGGCAAAACAGTAACTACGTTTTGCCTCGGATCGCGGCAATTATACGATTACGTGAATGACAACCAAAATCTCTGTACGAAATGCAACCTTTGTTAAATACTTCACTTACTTTTTACGTGAAATTAGATTTCGGAGATGCTAACTGGGTCAACGATGTTAATATCATTGCTAAGAACCCTGCTGTCGTTGGCGTCAACTCTTGCATCGAAATGGATATTACTGGCCAGACTGTTTCGGATTCCATTGGAACATACATTTATTCCGGAGTTGGCGGACAAGTCGACTTTCTTCGAGGAGCTTCCCTAAGTCAGAACGGAAAAGCGGTTGTGGTTCTACACTCTACAACTAGTAAAGGCGAGTCGCGAATTGTACCTTTCCTAAAACAAGGTGAGTTAATTAGCTACCATTTATTGGTCGACTTTGGCTATTCATTCCCGTAAATGACATCGTATAGGCGCTGGTGTGGTTACTACAAGAGCTCACGTACATTGGGTTGTAACGGAACATGGTATTTGCAATCTGTTTGGACTTCCTCTCCTTACTCGTGCGTACGAACTAATTCGAATTGCGCATCCTGACCACCGCGAAAGTTTAGAAAAGGCTGCGTTTCAAATTCTTGGTAGCATGCCCACCCCTCCTAAATCGTGTACTTTGTAACTATGTAACACAACTATGTAAATTTGATCACAAATTCCCAGTTAAACACAAATTGCATTGAGAGATAATTTTAATAAACCAAATAAGCCACTACGAACTTCCGATAATGTTGCCATATCTTTAAGGTTTCGTTAACGTAACACCGTCCTTAATCAAGTCAGCAACGCTCTTCTTGGTCTGAAACTCTGGTGGACTGTTAACGGTCACAGCACCAAAATTGTGAGGCCTGAATCGCATAACGGTTTTCTTTAATGAATAGTGATGCCCCTTAAAGTCGAGCCTAACAAAACTCAATTGAATTCAAACTTCTAATGTGAACGTTTTTACCAATTGATCCCATCCGCATAACTGCCATGAGGGCCTCGCAAATACTTGCCATTAAGGTTTGCGTTATGGCAACTATTGTACCACCAACCACCCTACGACAACAGCTTATACAAGCTGGAAATGAGAGCGAATATAGATGTACCTTAAATTTATTGGCGCAACTGTTTTTATCATCTCTATCTACGGTCACAAAAGCGTTCAAATTATGATGTGACAAACTGTCACCAGCATTACCAGAATACGAGTGGAGGTGCAACCTATAGCCATCTTTGTTGGAATCAATCCAAAAGTTCGTGTAGCGAGCAAATCGCGCATCTCCATCGAAAGTTTCCATGTCGACAACTAGCTCATTTGCTGGTGCCCATCCTTTATTATCATCGTTTGTGAGGGCCCAAAGCAATACATTTCCCATCCAGAATTCGCGATCAAAATCTCCAAAACCTAGCTAGCTTTCAAACACCAAATTTTTAGAATTTCCAAAAACTTTAACACTGATGGCAAATACCTCATATTCTTTGAAAGTACGAGTGAAATTTTCAAGAGGTTCGACATTGTCCCTTGTCTGGAAAACTGTCCAACCACCGCCTTCAGTTTCCATATCGCAAAACACTTTCCATGGTCCCTCAACCAAATTAGTCGGATGAACCAAGTAGAGGCCCGACTTAGTTGCGTGTTGATTAACTAGGATATCTGCACAACTTACTCCAAGCTTAAATTGACCTATATACAGTTGATACAAAGTATTGGTTGTAGAACTGCATATAGATATACATATCAATTACGCGTTAAGTCCAAGACTGGCCGAGTTTTAACACCAGTCGGGTTAATTAGTTCCCCAGAACTTTCCGTTTTGACTTCTGTAGCAGGGCTAACATTTGTGAGAAGATTCTGGAGGTTTCCGTTTCCATTGACGCTGCTCAGAATCGAAGCAATCGCTTCTTGGATTATTTGTTTTACTTCTCCTCGCGGGATGTACAATTGCATGAGAATTAGATTCTCGGTGTCACATGGCGCACAGAGAACACTTTCCCCAGTCAGAAAAATACTCAAGAACAATAAATATGGCGAACCGAAGAGCATTTTTTACTGGCACAATGCTCTTCGAGACGCAGCACAGGAACTAATGCGTTACTTACAGTACTTACAGAAAGTAATAGGCATAATAGGTTATCTCGAGGTCATCGAGTATGCGATCATTTTCAGTGTATATGAAATCGGTACTTTCTGACATTCTCGTGGGTTCGAGTTGCATAGGACTTGAAATACTCGGGTTATCGTTTCTATAGTATAGTTTCAACAATATGCATTCTAATATTTTAAGCAAAAGTTGAATGCTTTTGCTTAACGTACAGATGTAATATAAGTTAAGCAGTGCTCAGGATCTTTGCTTTTTTGTCGGATCTTAAGTAACTTTCAATCAATCAGCGTCGAAGACCCGATCACAGATCCGATCACTATAAACAATAGTAATAATAAACTGAAGTACTATTATGCTTAACAAACGTGAATTGAAAACGAAAAACGCACTTGTTACTCGAACCCACGTTTACCAACTTCTCTTTTAGAAACAGAGTTGAAAAATTTCGACCATGGCCACTATAGATGGCCCGATTTTGGATCGGTAAATTTCTCGAAAATATCGATCCGATACCAGCCAATTTACTATTAGCGAATTCCATTGGGAACCTGGTGCAACGCTTTTTGGCACTGAGTGCCACAAATTCACTGTTGCAACAAACAATTTTGCGACACAACACACAATTTTGTGGAATTCAGTGCAACAAGTGCTGCACCAGGGTTCCCAATGGAAAACGCTATATGACAACAATGAATGCTACAGTATGGCAACGTCGCATCGTTGTTGTAGGGCCGATATGGCCAGGGGCGTGAGTTGTTGACTTTTGTCCAACCCAGACTCGAAGCGAATAATGTCTACAACTTCTTCGTACTACTATAACATTAAAGGGGCAATAATCAATGGCTCACAATATGTGCTTCAAGCTGAGATACAGAACTCAACCTTGTTTCTGACCGTAACAAACATTACGGAAATGCTGAGCAGTGAGAAACGTTTGGAAAACACGATTGAATTCACGTACTGTATGCATCCAAGGTTTGGTTAACGTAAGTGACGCTCCTTTCTGCCTTCAGGGACATTTTAGCACAAAACTGCCAATGGAAACTAGATGCACCATGCAGGATTCTGGAGCTTACCTTCTGCAACAGGTCGAACATTCAAGAAACCAAGGAGTTCCATCTGAAGCCAGTTCCTGAAGAAGTAAGGCGATCCAAACTTTCAACGATGTTTACCGAGTTGGTTGATATCCATGGCAGCCACAGAAGAGCACAAGTCGGGCGTTTTTTTCTTCCAAAATGTACCAAAAGTAAAACCTCTTTTTATAGGTTGCGAAAATCACAGCGCACTCCATTACGAGTCCACCCAGACCAGTTACCACTTTTCCAATCAAGCGACTAGGCGTCAAAAGGACGTTCCCAGCACGTTCAGTCAGCAGTGATCTAATCCATCCAGGTCAAAGTCAGAGTGCAAGGCCGGCCAAAGGTGTCCAATTTTCTTCTAGTGAAAGTGATTGACCCAAAATTAATTCCACTGTTTGACCCAAAATTAATTCCACTGTTTGACATGTAAATCAATTCTTTATATTTACCAATACATAGCTAGTCCTTTTTGCACACACAATCGTTGTTATCATTGGCCTGGTTTCTCATCTTCTTCTGCTGAAGACGCGTCTGACGAGCTACTGGAAGTGTCCTGTCGGTAAGTTTGGAATGCTCTGTTGGGATTAGGGGTTAAATCATCTTCGTCGTCTGATTCGGAGTCTTCGGATGCAGAATGCGAATTTTCAGCGCCCTGAGCTGGTAAAGGTTCTTCTAACTTCGCTAGATTGAATGCTTCCGGCCTGCTCAGCCAGGAGTTTTAGTGCGACTGAGATGGCAAAAGATTGTCAAATTCCTTACCATTTCCCTTCTTGTTGAATGTATCTGATTTGTTCCTTGTAAAGGATAGCGAGAATCTCTGCTTTCACCTTTTCACCCTCTTCAATGGGATGAACCATGACAAAATCGCCCCGTTTGATCCAAATGTTTCTTCGAAATTTGGTAGGCATTGAAACCAGGTACGTTTCTCCATTAGGAGCTTGAACTTCATGCAAATTGTTGCCTCTGCCACCCAATATCTAAGTTAAAAATACACAGACTACACTATAGAATCTATGTAATTTCATTATCATTCGTATAGACATGATTTCGGAAATATACAGAAAATAAAAATGCGAAAGTAAGAATTCTTTCTTAAAACGAAAATTACTTAGCAAATTAAGTTTACCTTAACAATGCAGTGATCTGATGTAGGAAGTATGAAGTTATCAGTGACTTCTTTGCTTACATATTTCCTTTTAGTCGTTTTGGACATTTTAGCTTAAAACACAGACTGCACACAAATCACAATTGCAAGCCCATGTTCCACGTGTTAATGTTGAACTTGGAATGAAATCGATACTACAGATATATCGATCCGTGCCAAAAAACGCGCCATGTTTCGAATATGTTTTACACCATACCAGCATGCGCAAACCCAATCGAGCCGTTAGTTACCGCTCATTGAACGGTAAGTTTGATCAATAAAACTGGTAATCTATGAGCTAAACCTGAAAATACCCCTGCAATTCAGCTGTGAGTGCTATACAAATGTAGTAAACATGAAGCAGTTAAGTCGACCTGGTTCCTTAGGAAGTGCCAGGGAAAGAAAAGGATCAAAGCCATCTTCTTCAAGTCGGAAAAATACTCCGGCAACAAAACGCGGTGCCAACGAAGCTTCTAAAGAAGAGCTCAATGCTGAAATCGAAGCCCAGCAAAATCAGTTAAGCGAAGTCGATCGCGAGTGGTTCCATATACGAATTCGCGATTTAGAAGCCAAGCTAGAAAGGTACTAAAACAGCAAACCCTACTTTCGTTCATGTACAAATAACTATAGAGCTAAGCAAGAAAACAAGGCTGTTCGAGACGAAGCCGTAGCTATACGAGATCAGTTATCCCAAGCATTGGAAGACAAAAACGATATCGCTCAATTCTTTCAACGCTCGTTACACAACCGCCAGGATCAGATACTGGAGTTAGAAGAACGACTAGCGGGGCTGCGAAAAGTACGAAAATGTCTTACATCTTAAAAGATAAGTAATATGGCGTTGGTTCAATAGACCCGAGAAGCGGAAAAACAGTGCTACGAGTCCCAAATTTCGGAACTGAAAGCAAACTACGCCAGCTTAGACCAGCAACTCACTTCGGAGAACAAACTTCTGCGTAAGAATCTTACACTTGTAATAGGAGTGTTACAATTATTTGGTTAATTAGAGGGAAAACTGACCTCCTTAGAGGAATTTCGTCTCCAGCAAGAGGAGCTAAACCAGCGTTTTGCGTCCCTTGAACAGCAACTGCGGGACAAAGATGAAATCCACCGGGAAGCAACGGAAGAGCTTGAGCGACAATCAATCTTACGAATGCAAGAGTAAGCTACTTCTTTGCAAAGAAGAAGCTTAACTTAATTACGGTTTGGCTTTAGCTTAAAAGAGGAACACGAAGATCGAATAAAAGCTCTGTCCAAAGAACTTGAAAAACTGGCCTTTTCCAAGCTATCCGTCACAAGCCGCAAAGCACTAGAAGAGAACTCGACTCTTCTTGCTCAGGTTTGAACAAACACATTCAACGAAAGCACATATGGAAAGACTTTATAACTTAGATTCAAACTTTGGCCAAACGAGTTGTTTGCCTTACAGCGGAAACAGATGCAGCTCGGCGAAAAATACAAGGCACTCAAGTCTTAGTCCACCACCTTGAGAAGCAGTTGGAGAATTCCGAAGTCCAACTCAAACACTTGAAGAAAGTATACGTTTTACACCAATAGGACCTACAAAGGCCTATAAAGTCACTAAATTTTCGCAGGTACACAATAAGGTCAACAGAGAAAAGGACACGCTACAACGAGAGCTATCTAACATCAAGCATCAAATGAAGCGGCATTCGAATATCTCCGAGGAATTTGATCAGTGCAAACAAGAACTAACAGAGCTAACCATTACAGCTACAGAACAGGAGAAGGAGATAAGTTTTTTGCGTCAAAGCGAGCGCAAATGGGTGCAATTACTCGACGAAACTCAACGAGTTCGTGCCAAACACGTCGCCTTCATAAGTCAAGCTAAAACAGTCCTAGAGAGCTTACTTCAAGTAACATTTCTGACAGTTTTTCAAAAATTTTCGAAGTAAATTCTCGCAAAATCATTCTCTATGCTCGCAGGAAACCAGTGGGTTTACTAAAAATAGCGTGGTCATGAAATCAATCCTAGAGTTACTTGCCATGGAAGATGTGTTGTCGGTTCCTTCTCCCAATTCACACCAGGAGTATAAACGTTCTTTCCTCAAGTTAAAATCTGAAGTTAACCAGTACGTAACTGTTACTATAGCAATGACGGGAATTCTGGAGCAAATGAAGGACAACTGGGCCTGCTTTAGAAAGAAGAAAAACAACGCCACGATAGGATTAACCAGTTTATAAGTTTAAACTCGGGTCCAATGCCGCAATTCATAGATCATAGATGTCCACTCCTTCGTTAACAAAACACTAAATTTTTACCACAAAGCCAAATTTCCCCCCCTTTTTCTTGAATAATAGGGTACCTAATATGTCCCTGTTCCTTTATCTTAATTCTCACCTTTTCACTTCCTTTCAAACTTCTCAAACAATAAATTGCGAAATGAAGCTATCAAATTCGTCGCTGTCCTCATCACTGTCCAGTTTCCATGATGGCGAAGGTATTTCTCCAAAGTCCTGAGTCCATATCTGTCCATTGCTGGCTTCTTGGTGACTTTTATCTTCTTCTGCACCAGGCACTTGACTACTTGGACTCGTTTCCATAGCTATCGCTTCTCCTTCTTGACCACTAGCTTCTTCTTCTTTTGGATTTCCTGATGGTTCTCTTTCACGAGTTTCCTCCGCGTTTTCGTCTTTCTCAGGCTTACACTGACTGTTGTTTTTCCCTTCTCCGTTACTTTCAACGCCACCTGGTGGCGATAGTCGGGACAACTCTTCCTTCAGTTGCGTGTAATGTCTCTGCAAATACGAACGTTACTTCCTGTAACTACCTGGGCTTAATACAAATTTAAAACTAATCAAATACCTCTAGAGCAAGCAGACTGACTGAAACAGCTCTGGCAGCTGTAGGATCTTGGGCTACTTGGGACTCCATTTCTTCAAGCCAACCTTCGATTTGCTGTTCAATTTCTTCGCGTTTGAGCCAAAAGTGTGCTTGGAGGACCTAAATCAACACGACACAAGTTAACCAACGTTCTGCAGCGTTTCCCAAGACAGTATTACATCTTTAAAACAGGCTGAAGGATTTCTCAGTTGCTCGAGCATGGCCCATCGTACGCTGGCTTGTCTGATATTGGCATCATAATCCCTGGAATTTTGAGTACCAGAGGGTGTACCACGTGACCGTTCATAGCCTGGCTCGTTAAAATAGGGTTCCGAGACAAGGATGAGGGATTGGATAGACACTAGGACCTGAAGGAAGCTAGAAGTGCTCGAATTCCACTTCTCTTCTGGTCGGCCGTGCCAAGTATTGAGCACCGAGAGGCAAACCTTGCCGTCATTGTACAAATTTGGGTTAAAACGGATCGTTTGTCTTCCGGTCGTGCACAGGTGGATCTGCATGGGCGATTGTGGGTAGTCCACAGGGAAGTAGACGTCGAACTCATAACAGCCATTTGCATACGGTGTATCAGCTGGTCCGGTAATCAAAACCTGTGTCCGAAAAATAACAGAAATATAAGAGATCCTTTCAGGTTGACGAAGAAACTGATTTTTGGGTTAAAACTTACTTTCATGACGTCTAGACGGTCTGTATCACAGCGGACAAAGACGGAGGAAGACGCGGAGAGGGGCAAAGATGTTAACAACGTGGCTGCTTCTTGTGCCAAACGTTTCATGCGTGTAGGGTGACTCCGTTCCCCTGCAAGACGTACGGCTCCCTCAAAATGGAAAGGAACTGTGAACTTGTAACCACCTCCTTCACTTTCCACCAACATTTCGAAAGATTCTGCCAGACAAAGCCATCAAAAGCGCAATTAGAACCTCATAATACTCTACATTTTCTTGAAGTGATTATTATCCGAAGATGTTACCAAATTGGAGTTTGCGCATAACTTCCATGTAACACTGCTCTGGTGTTAAACTCGGCAATTTGGGGCAATGGCGCAAATCCAGGAGTGAACCTGAATCGCTTGTAGTGTCCATAGCATCTGAGCCCATAATTTGTTGAATTGCCTTCTATACAATATAAAAATATCCAATTATAATAACATTCACCTGATTTAAGATATAAAAGAGGGAACATTTACCTGAACCACAGGCCAGGTACTAGTGATATCCGCAATCAAGTCTGCCAATCCACCATCAGCATCCGTATCCTCGGTTTGACTATGCGTGGCACTAGGAAAATAATAAAAACACGTAAAAATTTAATACAATGAAAGTACATAAATCATGGTAATAAAAATAGAGGAACAGGAAACTATATTATTAATAGAGCGATCAGATAATGGGCACTTACGCGATACGAGCGGCATACGTGCTGACATAATCCTTCATCTTGCCCAACAAGTTGAAAATTGACATTTCTTCTAGGTCTTTTTTATTATGAGGAGAACACAACAAAGTAGACAACGAGGAACTCAATGCCAATGCCCGTACCAACTGCAACAAAGCTTTATACAAGGGTACATGCCGCGCCATATCCATCACTGTGAAATCAAATGCGTTGCAATATTAGTCATTAAAACGAAACGCACACAAATATTAGCAAAAGTAATAAATGTGTCTTATTAACTACTTGAAGTACTGAATAAAAATGATAAACATAGCAAACATAAACAAAAACAATCCAGAGAAATTGAAAGTAACACCAAAAGCGAATAATAATTCTTTAATGAAATCAAAATAAGTTCAGTGCTAACTGCAAAATGACAAGATAATATAATACGTAAACAAAAAAGAATAACATGATAAACATGAACAAGGGTAAACAAAAACAACAAATATAAACATAAACAAAGCCAGAAGTAAACATAAATATAAACAAAAAATAATATAAACAGAACAATTAAAATGAAAATTAAAGTGTAAATAGGAGCATTTTCCTTACCAGAATCGTTACGAAGGTAGGAACAAATGGCTTGTACTAGACATGATTCCTTCAGTACGTTCAACAAGCCCTCAGGCAGGCCATCTCTTTCTTGCCTGCTTCCCAGTTCATCTTCCTCCATGGGCTCGCCTACTTCCGGTCGCACATACGCCGCTAAGGTCAATACCAAGCAGGTGGCTTGTTCTTCCTGCGCTCTCTGTCTTAACAACGCTTCTTCCACGTCCCACGACTGCGCAGTCGATCCTGTCCCAAAACCCGTGCCTTTTGCCCAGTACTGTGGCGCCTGGCTCACGTTAGCAGTACCCGCCACATTGTTCGCAATATTCGGCGTGGAAGTCTGGGTTAATCCGTCCACTACTGGCAAGGGCATGGTATCATCTTCATCCGAGGGCATAAACTCCTTATAATAGCTCGCTTTATTAGGAACGGAGACGGCAAAGTTAGGATTCCCCACTCCTCCTTGCGCATTCGCACCCGCAGGAGAGGTACTTGGCGCAGTAATAACCAACTGACGTCCTAACCCCGGTATCAAAACCGCCGCGGAGGGCAACTGTTGGGTAAAAACGGCCAAACAAGCTAACAAAAGCTGCACAGCTCCCACTTCCAACGCTTTTTTACGCAGCATGAGTCCGTCGTCGGTCGAAGGCGGTTGCGTAATGAGTAATTGCTTCAGTAATGCAAAGGGAAGTGTAGGTAAGGACGCACTTTCAGGACTCGCTAGGATATCCCCACCTTCTCCGTCATCACAGACTCCCAGTGCCAAGCGCAGCAGCATTTGAGCCCTCTGGCGATCGCGCAGTAATGCGTCTGCGTAGAGTGGAATGCGCAGGAATAGACTGAACGCCGCTAGACTATGTTGCGGTAGTGTCAAGGGCAAACTCGCCTTGAGTTTCTTCAACGCACTGTTCGACCCTCCAGGTCCCATGGAACCCGACATGATAATTTCTTCAATGTCGTCATCCAAATCCTCGTTTTCCTCGATCTTAACCCAAACGTCCAGCGGTTCGTTGCCCGAAATGACCCCGGGTCCACTACTTCCAGCGCCTGAACTCCCAGCTGCTGACACGGGACTCCTCACGAGCGGTACATCGGAAGTTACCAGTGGTAGGTAATGCGCCAGCAATGCTAACCCCCCGATGGCTGCGAAATCTTGCAGAATCGTTGGAAATGGGTCGGTACGTTCTAAAATGTCCATTCTTTCCGACCGTTCATGACTAAAGCTGATGTTCAAGTGAATACAGGGTGGATCCAAGTTCTTACCCTTACGTTCTAACCACGTGTACAACTGGGAGAAGGTCACGTGACCAGGGATGGCGCCCGGCCACTCGCTGAGGTGTAACGTAGGGTTCGAAACGACGAATTGAAGACCCGAGCGGAGGGATTGCGCAATCGACGCTTTCGAAAAGGGATTCAGGCCAGCTTCCAGCTTCGTGGTATTCGAACCTAACCCGTTCCGACTCGTACCACTTTTGGAGCGCTTTTCTTGGTTCAAAGTGCCCAAAACGAAGCTTAGTTGGTCGCTGAAGGACAAGTACCCGTTGATGAGCTTCTGGTTGACGGGATCACTAGTACCCGCTTTAGCGCCGGTACTGGTACCGCTGGTAGCTGCCGCTGCGGCGGCTGCGGCAGCAGCCATCGCTTCGGAAGGCGATTTGAACAACGCACCAGTCCCGCGAGTTGGGCTTCCATTGGTGAGCCAATCCAATACTTGGTCCACGGTACAGTTAGCACCGACTTGGATTAGCCTACGCTGAGGTCCGACGCCATACTTGGGATGTCTGGGTTCGAGTATTTCGGCCGCCAATATGCTACCAGGTAGAACTTCCGGCGACTGGACGAACAGGTACAGTTTTTCGGTTTCCAAGAGAAGTTGAAAGAGCAATCTGCGCGTAAAACCGGTCAAAACGGGTTGGATATGTTGGCTGGAGCCTGAATTTTGCCCCGCTTCCAAAACGGCGTAAAGCGCATGCGCTAATCTGCGTTGGTTCTCCCGATGCGCCCAGCAAAACACTTGCAAGAAGCGCACCACCGCGGCTTCCAAGTCGTTTGACCGCGCATGTGCGTTAGCAACGCCACCGGGACTGCAGAACGTGGATATGAGGATGGACATGAAATCCGGTTCCAACTTCTCGATCAACGCATTGCGGAACCCGCCTTCCGCACACAAACGCGTGAAGAAACGCAGCACTTGCGTTACGGCTTGCGCTTGCTGACGCGGGAACTGATGACGCCACTGTTCCTTATCGGAATCCGTCAACGACCTCGAGGTCGACGCGACGGGATTCACATTCTGATCAGGCGCTTCTTGCGCGTTTCGACAGTAATCCGTTACCATTTGGGCTAGCTTTTTAACCAGTACACAATCAAAGAACTTACGCGACGCTAAGGGCGACTGCGCAGTTCGCGCGATGGTGGTCAACTGCCCTGGGCTCAACCCGAATAAGAAAGAAGTAGGCGCCGATGTAGCGCTGGTGGAAGGCGCGGAAGTCGACGCGGTTCCCTTAGAATCGTCGGTCAGACTCGACCCCGCAAAATCGTCCTTAAAAGAGGTCATACGTGTCCACTTCAACACCTGGTCCATGATCCCTGCGTCGACGTAAGCCAACGCACATAACGCTGAATCCAGCGCCTTTTTCAAACTACTGTCCCCGTTTTCCAAACCTTCATTCCCGCGACTGGTCCCGTCCACCGGTAACAGTACACTTACCCTTAAAACCCATGAATAAATACATTGCGCCAGTCGGCCCAACGCAAACGGAGCGACCAACACAGCCACGTCAGTTGTTTCCTGCCAAGCCCAGAGTACTGCGGCCGCGCAGTGGATGAGGATACCCGTTTGGGTAGGTGTCGCCGTTTGCTGTCCTTGCACGACGCTCTGGAGCCATTCTAATAGGCAATGTAACCGTTGGGACACGTGTTCATCCCGCGTTAGGCACAACTCGTATATAAGGTGCGCTACAGCTTCGCCGCCACTTTCGGCGTCCAAGAACCATTGCAGACACTGCAATCCGACTGCGCAATCCAACCTGCCGAGTCGGAGGATGATCGAGTGGAGTTTGGCCTTCAGATCCCCCTTCTGGCTACAGCTAATACTGCCTGTACTGCTCAGCGTCACGAAATGCGCGCAACAACCCTCAACCAACCTCGGCAAACCGCTTAACGCGGATAACAACGCGTTTTGCGAATCGCCCGACACCGTTTCAACGCAATGGTGCAGCAAATGGATCCAACTTGCGTGCACACCAGGCGTTTTACTTAGCGTAGCAGCGTTGGCCAGCGGACCGTTACCTGAACCCGTGGGAATCGCTAACGAGCCCAAAAGACGCAATTGGGCAAGACCGACGTTGGACGAATCGCGCGGTTTGTACAGCCGGATAAGGACCACGTTGGCGATCTTGGGACGCGGTAATTTCAGGGCGATAAACGCTAATCCAGTGGTATTGACCGGTCCGGAGACTGGACTAAGCGACGCGGGACCTTCAGCCGACACTTCCAGCGCGACAGCCGCCGGACAGGTGGCCAGCGACGTCAAATGCGGCTGCAACTGGATCTCGTGGAGGAGAACCGCGCATGGAAGGGTTACGGTGAGTTCGACCCAGTGCTCCGACGGGTAGAAGTGGTGCGACCAGGCCGGCGTCCTTGCGCGACGATGCGGCGGTACGGAGAGCAGTAATGCGTCTGCAGGCTGCGCACTAGGATTGCTCGACGCAATAGAACCAAGCGGAGCGAAGTTCAAGAGTCCTTCCACACTCTCTAACGCAGCGGCCGGTGTTTTACGCGCCGATACCGCTACCGTCCCGCTCGCCGATACCGTAGCTGGCGCGGACCCTACCAGAATACCTGTCCCCAGACTTGCGCCTATTTTGGTACCCGCGGCATTCGAAGATCCGCCCGATCCAACCATGGATCCTCCACCAGAAATTCCCGCCATGGAGGCGTGGCTAGCGGCTAAGCTCATGTACCTGATGATGTTGGAGACCAAACCGAGTTGGTTGTTGGAGAGCGCCACGTGACTGCGGACCACGTGGTTGGCCACGAGGAATACGCCCGACGCGGAGTGGAAATCTTGCACCAACTTGGACGTATTCAAGACGTGCAATACAAACCAGAGCAGAGGATCGGACAAACCGGTCGTGTTTTGAGTCGCTGCCAGAAATCGGCACAGCGGGGCGACAATTAGGCTCGGATTGGTCGTTTTGTCCAGTAAAGTGAGTAATAAGTGGATCACATGATCGCCCAACGAAGACGGATCGCCGAATGGGAACTTTCCTCCGGCCAAAGTGGCGGGGCCCAAGGTTAACGCTAACAGAGACGCTTGGCATTTAGTTAAGCTGGAAAGTAAGGCCAAGACGATCGACGGACTCTGCAGCATGACGTCAGCAAAGCAGGGGGGTTTGTTTTCGGGGCGAATATGACTCGCGCGCTCATTTTGCTGCTCTACTTTGCGTTCGTCCGTCTGAGAATCGGATTCCAGGCTTTCAGCTTGCTCGATCTTGCTAGAATCCGTCAGGGATTCCTCGCCAAATACTACAGATGGTGAAGCAGTGGAAGAGGAAGCGGTAGCAGGGGTGGGGAGGGGTGGAGCTAAGGGTGCGCTGGCTAATTTGGCTGCGAGCTGCAGCAAACTCGAGAAGATCTGGTCCGAAGTGGCTAAGGCATGGCTTCCCGCCATTTCCTTGTTGGCATGGGCCAAGACCAGGCCCCCGAAGCAGAGAAACGGATTGACCACGTGGGATACTGAATTGGATGACGTCACTTGCTCACAGCCTTCCATTTTACTGTGAACTAAACAGGCGACGGCTTCTACTAACGCAATGCAGGTAGGAGTGTCCGCACCATCGTATACTAATTTCAACATCGAGTCAAGTAATAGGGATTGGGCGTCGAGAGGACCACGCCCCGACGCGAAAGAACCGCCTGGCTGGCAGAGTTGTAAGGCCAGGCCCAAGAGAGCACGACGAAGCTCTGTTCCTAAGCGACTTCCGACTGCCGAAATACTGCACCACAGACGTAACCGCATCAGCAGATCTGACAAGGCTGACGTTACACTTGGGCCAACCTAGAAATGACAAAAATAACAAAATACATTCAAGAAAGACAATTCTAATAAGAAAAGGAACATTTCAAATGAATTTCTTTAAAAGCAATGAATAAATCCCTTTCGGGTCATGAATACGTACCCAGCATCTATCGCCGGCCATATTAGGGGGTAACGCATTACCGGAGAGGAAGTTGTACAACAGCGGTACTAAAGCGGGGTCTCTCAAGATTCCTCCTGCTAAAAATATACCTGCCAATTCCTCTAAAACCGAGTCGTAAACTCCAGTACTGGCTAACGTAGGAGGCGGAGCGTCTGTTCCTGCTGCGCGAGGTGGAGAAGTACAACGCAAGTTGCATAACCAAGACAAGGCTTGAAATAATGTGCACCAAGCTCCAACATCCATTTGTGGTTGCCTAAAGTTAAGCTCGATAAATCTAAAGCGCTTTTCATATGAAGTAGAGGACTTTTGTACCTTGAAAGTACGGCTAAGAGATTCCTAATAGCTTCCAGACTAAGAACGATGGCAGGAACAGTCGCTGCTTCGTAAACTCCTTGAGTGGGGCTCTCGGAAACTTCCAGGTTAACTTGCATCCATAACCTCAAGGCAGAAACAGCTTCCACACCCATCTTGGAAAGAAACAAAAGCCAATTGATTTACTTAAATAACGAAATAAATTCTATGAAAATCCTGAAGCAATCGCTTACCGTATTGATTTGCTGAGTGAATATCTGGTTAAACGCAGTAGAGAGCATGCTAATATTGGTCCCTGTGCACAATGAAGGTAGGGAATCTTCAACAACCGTTACTTCAATTCTAGCGGCAGGAACTTCAGCCTGAAAATAATTAACAAAAAAGTAATTAACAATACATAACTCGTCTGAACCAAATAAAGTACTAGTAGTAACTTATTAACTAATTATCGATTATCCACAAGTGTTATTAATAAATTTACATAGTATTAAACTACAAGAACTATACAATTGATGGAAATACAATACTAACTAACACTTAATTTGCTTTATTTAAACCAAATTCTCTATTAAGTTAACCACTACTGCATTAACAATAAACTAGATGGCTCAAGTTGTACGGTAAATATAAAAGCCGTTAGCGGTACAAGTGTTGTCACTAATATCCGTCCCAACTGCTTGGAGGAGGGGCTTAGGCTCCTAGCCGTCAAGCTATGTCAGTTGGGACGTATCAGTAGTGGGAGTACCCATACTGTTAGCGTTCAAGTGGGAATATCAATTGAATATAAACAATACATCTAATCATTGAACAACTTCACAGAACAAGAAACATAGAAAGTGATAGAACAACACAAAACAACATAGAACCATCACGGAACAAGAAAAGACGTACTTACCGCAATTGGGTTTACCATGACTTGATGGACTGATTCTTCATGCAGTAAGCAAAATAGCTCCAATTTCTGTCCCAAACCCCCTTCGACCCGCGTTTCCATTCGGCTATCGCTCGCGGAAGATATATTAGACAAGGACGCTTCTTCTTTCAGCTTTTCTTCCTTCGACGGGAACACTCTTACAACTCTAAACCATCAACCAAATGATATAATACATCGTATTACAACTTTACTAATTACTTCTGTCAATATTACTACTAATATTAACTGATGTTTCTGGTTTACCTTGAACAAACAGGCGGCTTGGGGTAATTATCTGGTGGATAATTATCCAGCAACTTCGATATGAACGTTTCCACACCATTTGCTTTGTGTTTACTCATTTGGTTGGCACCCGGGTAATTATGCGCCATAACAGGTGTCGTCGGACTGGCGGGGGACAAGAAAGGAAGATGTTCTGGCGATAAGGGCAGCGGCTCCAATTCGTTAAGTGTAAACGGCCCATTCTGAGCCCCTAAAGTCGCCGCCGTAGACGTCGGCGGTGGGATATGAATGGGCTTGGAATTCTTGGGTGCTTTCAGCAGGTGCCCGTACATTTCATCACTGAGCGCAAAGTCATTCGCTCCTTCCATCAATCCACTAACCAACAAGTCAATATCGGTCGCGTCTTGCGTCAAACCACTTTGGGCTCCTCCAGCTGCCTTTGCTGATGAAGAACTCGCCTCTTTCGGTGGCAGATTCTGCAACGCATCTACCGATTCTTCTTCCACACCTTCCATGCACTCGCTCATGACCACCGCACCCTCGGTTTTGACCCCACTCGCCATACTATCCTTGTTTTCCTCCACATTCGCTGGGTTAACTGACGTAAACGTATTACTGCTCGACGCGTTGTAAAAGCGCGTCGCTGGACTCGATTTCTTCGACTGGGCCAGAAAGTCTTGAAGGAGACAAGTAATGGCGTGGTTCATCCATTGATGGGCGATGGCGTCCCCAGCAATGATGGAAGGTTTCACCGCTTTTTGGAGTAATTCCACCAACTGATCGGTGGTCATGACGTCCCCTAAATGAAGTACTGGGCGTACGATATTGGCGATCTTGCCCAGTACCTTCGCGATCAGTAAGAAAGTATCGGACTGATGATTGTCGCCAATTAAGAGCAACAATTGGACCAATCTGCGCACCAAAAGTACTGCGTGGCGCCAACCAATGATTCTTCGTTCTTCCCGGGGTCGTTCTTCTGTGCTGGTACTGCTGGTCGCACTTCCATCGCCTCGGCGGATAGGCCCCGCCCCTCCTCCGGAATTCAGGTTGTTGTTGCTGTTCCCAGCCTTGGATAAGGGATTCGAAGGTGTTCGGTAGCCACCTACGACTTTCTTCGCGCTGCCAGCCAAGGAAGTCAACTCGGGGGCGGGGTCTTTGAAGATCTTCTTTAGCTCCAGCTCCTCCCATTGTTGCTTATGGTGGAATAAGCGTTTCTGCAGTTTGCGCCGGAAAAGTCGGCCAGCCGAGCTGCGGGAAGAGGCTAAGGGGTTGACCTTGTGCAAAGACGACTCTCCTTGCAGGAATTCCCAACGTAACCCGCTCCCAGTACTCGTGCCGGGAAGGTTGTGACTATTGTTGCTTTTCGAAGCGCTCCCAGCACCGTTTTCCTTGCCTTCTTCGTCTTCTGTGTCTGTTGGAACGCAAGAGAGACGGTCCAAAAGGTAGGTCATGAAGAGCAAGTGCCAGTGAATGAATGGTAAGTCGACGCGGCATAACATGGCCGGTAAAATTGTCGATTGGCAAGAGTCCAGAACGTCCAGGCTTTGACACAAGCTTTGACTTAATGCGTCCAGGACCTTGGAAGCTGAGATGGCCATTGTCTTGTGGGCCATGAAGGTTAAAGCCAAGAAAACTCTGCCAAAATATACAAATTACATTAATAATGATGCTAATAACGCTTCGTTTACACTCATATGTTCAAATTGCACTAACAAGTTCGAAAACAAGATTTTACAAGATTTTTTTAAAGAAAGTGATAACATATCTTACATGTAAACTTAGCTTAGCACTGAGCGTATGTCACGCTACTATATACAGTATATATAAAAAAAAAAATCTTGTATGAAAAAAATATAATACCATATGTAAACTTAGCTTAGTAATGAGTGTACTTCGCGCTATTAATACAGTAAACACATTACCTGTCTTGGGGCCAAGGATATTCTTGTCGAGAGGCTAGATGGTTCCTAATCATGTTTGCAATGAAATTACCCCACCAATGTTCCGTGCCACAGTGATGGGCTAAGAGCGAAGCTCCTCCTAGTTGCAATGGCGGTGGTGCCGTGACCAAAAGGCGTTCAAAAAACGTTTGACAAGCCGTTTCAGTCATCGATTGCTATATAAAAAAAGGAAAAATATAAATAATATTGGTAGTTGGTGGAATCATTCAAGGAAACATACTTGACTCGTGTTTTCTTGCAAAGAATTGATACTCAATAGCAGGTTGACTAGAGAATGGGCCAGAAACTGAAGTTTGTCGGACCCGGCTTCTTTCAAAGCTTCTTCATTATCAGTTTCTTGGGGCTCGCTTTCAAGGACTCCCAATTCCACCAAGGCGCGACGCAATCGTTTGGCTACGCCTTTTAACGTATTCCATTGCAGCTGCAATCTCAAGCACTCCTTTAAAATTGTAAGAAAACAAAAGAATTAATCTTTAAAAATCCCAAACGAACGTTGTGTATGACTAAAATACCTCGTAAACGCTGCAAACTTTGTCCGATTCACTGACTTGTCCTTTGAATGCGTTGCTAAAGCTCCTTTGGCTTTCCAGTTGACTTTTCAAGTAATGTTGGACATGGGAAATGACTGGATTGCACCGACGTGAATCCAACAAGGGCCATAAAAGGGTCTGCAGCTTGGAAGTGGCCAAATGGTAATGGCATGTCACTTGATCCGCCAATCCTTCTACCACCTCCAATTCCGCCTAATTGAAACGCTAAATTAGCACCTGACGAATCAGACTTCCTTCAAATTTACTTGAATTTGTTCCGTTTTCAACGGGACTTGATCATTTACTCCAAAATCATTAGGAACAAGGACAGTATGGCCGTAAAAGTACCCCAATGGTGTTTTCACAGAGGTAGTAGACATCCCGTACCTCCCCACGATCGTTAACTGTAAACAAAAACAACAATTAGCTAAAAATGCCGATTTATTCCGTTATAAAGCATTTTTCGCGTCAAATTTGGTACGTTCCATATATGCTTGGTTTAATTTTACCTTCATGTATCGGCAGAGAGGAGGAGGCTGCAAATCCAGGAGCATAATAGGCTTGCTGGCAATATCCGTGGCTAACGCCAGTCGACATCCGTCCGTTTCTTCCTTCTTGAGCCAAACATCAACCGCTAGACACACAAATTCGGGGCAGGACGGAATGCAGATATCCGTAAGTAACACCGGCTGACCCAAATCGAGTGTGAGGAACCTCCTGGCTCCAGAATGCAGACGTTCGAGGTGCCAGGCGTACACATGGGGAGCCAATAGTAAATGTTGCCACAAAAACGGCTTGGCTTTGTCTCCCGCAGAGCCTGGAGCTCCTGCTGCGGAACTGGAGCTCGTTTGCACGAACCCGGCTGAGGAAGTCGTACTAAACAAGCCAGGTCCTTTACAATAATAATAATAAAAAAGAAAAAAAATTTTTTACATCTTATGGTTTTTTTGTCGTTTTATTCATTTGAATACCTGCATCCAGTTTCTCTAAGCGCGTTCCATCACTAGCTTGGCACAAAGTTACGACCAGAGGCTCGACTTCAGTCAAATCTTTGATTAAGAGCTGATGGTTGCCATAACCGCGCTTTAGAATGTCTTTCACATCCTTTCCTTCGCCTCCTAACGCCAAAGCGGCTGCAGACAAGGCAAACTTGCTATCCAATGCCAGTCGACCTGCCATAGCAGCCCCAGAACCTCCAGCGTTAGTATTGCCAGTACTTTTGCTGTTCACAGAGGGTCCCCAGTTGATTGAAGCTGGTCCGGAGAAACCGCCCATGTTGAGACCTCCGGGAGAGGGTAAGGTGAACAAAACTGACTCAAAAGGCTTTCCATATAAACCAAACCTGACGAATATTTCAATTCAATACTTTCTTCTTGCAGTTTTAGGTTTTTTTTTTTTTTTTTTTTTTTTTTTTTACCTCGTTTGGAGCAAAAGATGCAATGGGTGGGTCTGGGATTGGTATACTTGGCTCACGCGATTGAGTAAGGCCCATGCAGCGTCGCTGACTGCCTGAGGATCCAAACTGACGAGTCGACTGAGTATTGCAGTGAACCAATACATGGCAGACGGCGAATCACACGAAACCAATTGAGGTAACGCCTCTTGTTGAGCTTCTAGCAGGCCTTTCTGAAACACTTTACTTCCTCCACAGTCTTTCTCTAACCTGAATACATTTTAAACAAATAAATAAAAAAATCAATTAAAAGTTGTGAAATAGAAGTTAAACATCTTAATAATGATTCGGAAACCTACTGTAAACAAGCGAGGACTAATTTGGCCATTTTCTCTGCAGAGGTTCGGTACCCACGGATCCAAACGCGGTGGACTAAAGGCAGTAGGTTTTTCGACAACTCCTCCAGAATTACGCTTCCAGCTTTCCCATTTTTCTCGGCAGTATCTATTAATCCAGAAATTACTGAAATTTATTTGTAATACAAAATAAAAAAGGAAAAGTTTGGAGTGTTTACCTGGCATTCCAGTACAAACTGTCGCCACCCAAATCGCGATATCCAAAGCTAAATTCTGGTTAAGGCGTACCACAGGTTCGCGGATAATCTCGTCGCGCAATTTACCCACGAAACTCGCATTGTTAAGCATCATGCATCTCTGCAATCTAAGTAAAACGATCGAAAATAAATGCGAAAATTATGCTGTCCTTCTAAATAATTCCTTAATTATTTTACAATCGTTATCACTTTAGAGCTTTTGACAAATTACGCCTCTCGCGGCAAGAGTCGGCGAAATCCGCCATTTTGAGTACATTTAAGTTAAGGTAAACAAACAACAAACTGTTTTCCGTGAATATTGGTTTTGCTTTGTGTCTTTTTGTTTGTTTACATGAGCTACTTGTCAAAGCTGTAAGCAAAACCAAACTATAGCCAACTCTTGCCGCGAGAGGCGTAATTTGGAAAAAGCTCTATTATCACGAATATTTTATTTTTTATACATTTATATTTTATATTCTATACATTTATTATTATTTTATATGATTTACTTAATTTATTAATATATTTTTTACGTATTTATTTTTATATCATTACTATTTTATTGTTACTTGAACTATTATGAAGAATTATTAGGACAAGAACTTACTTGTCTCGAGGAATGGCGGTAGGTTTAGCTTTCCTTACACTAACGCTGATTTCCTGCAGCATATCACACCCTTTGACGGGTCTTTTGGTCGAATTCAAAGACAGGCGATCGAGTACACTTTTGCTGCCACTGTTGCGGAAAGGCCACTGCATTAGCACCGAATCTTGTTCCATCGCTGAATCTCCCTACGCGAACAATAATACACCAACAAATGATTCACTTAAGTTTCTTTAAAGCAATTTTACCTGCGGGATATATTTGAGATGAATAAGATAATGCCTGCCATGGGCTGCCAATAACAAGGGACTAGCTAAGGTAACAGTACCGCTTTGCCCCGTAGAATCCAAGCAGGTATCGAGAGCAATTGGCCCGCATAATAACGTTGCATCATGTGTCTCCAAGAACTCGGTAGTTAGCACAGGATTGATAACACTTCCTAAAAAATGTTAAATAATTAATAGAAAAACAAGCATAATGGACAGGTTTCTCACCTCCTAAGGGTGTAAATTCCAGTCCTTGATCAACTTCGACTGCGATTTCTTCATCACCCCACGCTTTGCTCATTCCCAACGGTGCATTGGAAGAACGATGCTCTAATAATGAGATCTGGACTTGTGGAACATGGGTGCAGCCAGCTACCAGTGTGAAACGTATATCGATATGTCCGAGGGTCCATGTTTGGGCCAATGAGATTTCCAACAAATGCTCATCCCATGTTGATCCGTCTGGTTGCAAACGCCACGTTCGCGTATGGTGTGCTTCTTCTCCGACTGCCTGCAATGGCTGAGGTTGTCTACGTAGTTTCTGAGCTTGGGGCAGTTCTAACCAACAAGAAGGCACCACGGCGCTAAATCCTTGTGGAATGTTCTCGCACTCAGTTAACGCATGGAGCTGGAGCAAGTTTTCTTGCGTTAAAGGTTGATTGATAAGCAATTTCATAGGCGATTTTCCTTTTCCTTTGCCTTTACTGTTTTCTTCCGCCAAATCCAGCTCCATTTTGCTGAAACCCACACCTCCATCCACAAAATCCTCGTCTTGCGATGTACCAGTGTTCAAATGAATGCGGTAAAAGCACAGAACTCCCTCCTTCGTAGCCGCGCATAACCGTTCCATATCTATAAAACAAAGAAACACAGAAAAGTATGAAAAACCAACAATGATTTAGGATAAATAGGTAAAATAAACAAAAATTCAGATAATAACAAATCTTAAACATACCAATTATGAACTTATTAATCAAACAATAGTTACATTACTACAATAACTAATAAAATAATCAATCACAAATATAAATATGAAATATGAAACAGTCACAGGTGGCACTGTTGTTTGTTATTGTTTTCAAAAAGCCTTGCGGAAGAAAGTAAAAAATAAATAGATCGCTAATATCCCATGTTTCTACGCTTGCTTTGATTCTGATAAATACAATTTGTCACCACAGTTTGCGGTAGCAGCACAATGTCTCAAATCAAGTCGTCGAACTTTGGGAAAAAGGCTCGTCGGATTTGAATGTAATCTAAAACAAAAATTTCCTTTTTTAACAAGTGCACAACTAAATGACAGGTTTCTAGGCAACGTACTTCGCTTTGTTGCAACTTTCATTTGCATTGGACAATACTTGTCAGCAAGCTCAAGATTACTGTCAAATAACTTTTTCACTAAATGTACTGGTTTTCGCAAAAAAGTTGTCCCAATATTCTTCATGCTAAATGCTTACATCGAGCTAAGGTAAGCCTTAATAATATACATTTTAAGGTTCAATAGGTTTATATACATTTTAAGGTTTTAAGATAACCAATGATATTAATAAATATTACGTAAAATTAATTAAGGAACCAACTTACTCGTGCAATACGTCGCCGAGACAAATCCATCTTCATGGCTCATTTCAGCCTTCAATTCCAAGTCGAGTAAATCATAGAGCCTCAATTTGCCATCTTGTCCAACCAGCACCAGCGCAGCGTCGTCTGAAGTCGTTGGCAACATAACAACATCACGCGGAGACTCGTCTTTTGAAATATGTTGGACCATTAAAGGTTCTTCTTGAACCGTCATCATCTCTCCCTCTGAATTAACGGCAAGCAAGATTAAGCTTCCGGTTGCTTGGCTGGCGCCTGGCGACGATAAATTTCTGACTACGGAAACGTTTTCTTCTTGCGTGGGACTCCAGAGCGCTCTCAGCTGCGCTTCTTGGCTCTCGTCGCTCATTAACGACGGCGTTGTATCGTTGATGTCTGACAATAGCGTCGGAAACGAAGCTTCGTGTTTCTGTTTGACCACGATGGGCTCCGGCTTGGGTCCGACTGCCACGAGCAGGAATTTCCCGTCGCAACTCGGCGTCAACGAGAGGACAAAGGCATGCTTGTCTTGGTTGTTTTGCAGAAACGGTTTCAAGTCGATTTTCTGGACCAATGTTGGCGTCACGTTGGGCGTGGTCGTCCCGTCATGGGTTTCTTTCTTGCTCAAACTGTAAGGAAACCCGTCAATAAGAGGGGGGTTGACTTTCATTGACACGGGATTGGTAAATGCCGAGCCAGCTTGTCCCAATTCGTATGAAAAAGACGCCACTTTCTTCAATTTGGACTGTAAGGAAGAGCCAGCGGCCGATTCTTCTGCAAAAGACATCATGTCGTCCACCAAAGGGTCATCGTAGACGCTGTAAAACATGTCTCGGTTCTGATTGTAGAGGCTACATTCTTGTTGAGTGCCAGAAGAGGTTGTTCCCGTGCCAGGTTTCTTGGTCGTGCCACCCAAACTGCTTTTTTTCACGCTCCCAGTCGAGGATGAAGGTTGGGAACCAGTCGGGCCTCCTTCTTGCTCGTCTTTGTTGGTTGGCGGATTTGGTGTAGACGTTTTCCGCTGGCAAACGTCGTAAACTAGCAAGTACAAGTCTGCGGACCAATTAGAAGTGAGGTGCGTCGCACAACTCAGCTCGGAATCGTCCCTGTCGACTTCCATGATGTCCAAGCCTTTATGGCGGCTGTTGACGTCATTCAGCACTTCAACCTGACCCTTTTCGTCGGGCTGCAAGGTGGAATCCTGGTCGTCCCGCTCCAAATGCACGGACTTGACTGAAACGCCGACTACGAGGCAAGGCCGAGGCTTGGATGCTTCTTCGTCTCTCAGTCTAGATGCAGGAACACCAGATTTCTGGGATCCGAGCACTGACAAGGCTTCGACGCTTAAACTCGTGTGGATGGTTGATGAAGGGGCCTTAAATGTTGATATTGCATGGCTGTCAATCGAGAAAGTCACATCGCGCTACAGAAAAAAAGGAATAATAATAATAATAACAATTAAGTACATTTTCTAGCAACGTTTCTGTAAGCGGAAGGTTACTTTTAGGACGCATGAGGTGTTCCAAAGGACGACTGAACCAGTTTGGGTCGCGGTAGCGACGTAGTCAGAACAGGAGGTGGTACTTAAGCAAGCTATGCTCTCTCCTCGCTCAGAATGGGTTAATGCCGGGTACGTGGCTAGTGTTGTTTCAATTGGGACGTTTTGCGTGTATTCGCCTTTGACAAACTGGCAAAGTGGGGCGTGGCGTTCATGTTCAGACCTAAAAAGGATTTGGTTACCATCTACTTTCGTCCATATCACACAAAAAGCATTTGGAAAGTAAAAGAAACCTTTTAAACATGCAACAGAGCAGTAAACTTTTAAGTATTTTACATTTCAACCGAACTTTAAATTTAAATAATGCAAAATACTCTGCAATTTGTACACTTTCGGCTTGTAACCTAGCGTGACTCATAATACAAGTAAACTATGGAAACGTTCCCATTGATTTGAGTCTATATAGTTAAAGAAGACGCGTTACCATGGTTCGTCGTTAGGTTCCCAGCATATGAGGCAAACGTTACATTGGAAACAAACAGCTCGATCGCTTTCTGGCGTATTGGGTTGATGGTAGAAGCCAGCTTCAGCCATTTGCTCCGGCAATGCCCATCTAGAATCCGCCATGAAAAGAAAGAAGTTTGTTAGCCCCAAAACTTAATATACAAGACCTTACTTGTACTTCATATGAGGCCAGCGGTAAAAGGTCTCTCTTCGGGCTGCTTCGCTCACCATCCAGCTGTGGCTGGGGCCGTTGGTTAATGTAGCAGATAAAGGACTCGGGATAGAACCTTCACCTTCGCCAACTTTTTCCCAGGCGATCTTCCAAGCAGGGGTCGGAGCTTTGGTTTTGAGCTCCTTGTTGCTTCCAATAGCTCCGTTGGGCTGTATTACCGAGCTCAGGCTAGTGGGATGGTTGTCTTTGAGTAATACAGCCGTCCGGATGGCCAGAGCTGATGCAATTGGTAAGGCGGGGACGTGTCGGTTATGTCGACGCATATCCTGAACAGCGTGCAAACAAACCGTTCGCAGGGAGTACAGTGGGAGCTCCAAATATATAATAGCCCACTGAAACAAAACAACTAATGAATCCATAACTCTTTTAATAGTTTTAGTATTACGGAAGCGGTTTTGAATTTGGCTTTTGACTGAGAAAAGGATTGGCGCATTTGTTGTGTAAGAAGGTCTGCAACTTGCTCTCTATGGGCTACCAAATCCGGTTCTCCTGACAAGTCCAAACTTTGCAGGCACTGCAGAAGTTGCATGGCCTAACGCAAATCAAGAAAATAAATAACTGACGGGATTTGTATTATTAATAAGGGTTCGTTACTTCTGCACCGGGCATTTCTATTCGGATTACAGCATCTTGGAATGAGACAGGTACTTGAAGAATGGACTCGAGTAGCAAAACTTGTCCCAAATCTTGACGTAATCCTACCGCTTGATTGCTGCTGATCAGCAATGCAGAATGCTCTGGCAGTGCCAAACATGTTAATTTTCCAACCCATTCTATGGTACAAAAATATTCAGACGGAATCTTTATTTTAATGCAATTAAGAGGCAAACCTGGGCTGGGTTTTCCTTGGTCAGGGGGAACCAAAGAAGTTCTGTGCAAAGCTGAACCACTGTTCACGTCGATAACGATACTGGTTCCATCTTGGGTAATGACCACAACCACATTTAATGACTTATGATAAATAATCTGGTGAATCGAGTCCTTCAAACGTAATGAACCTTCTGTCAAAAAATTCCACGGCAAATTTGCCATTCTTACTTTTCCCCACAAACGTCCGCCATATGCGTCTACGTACTATCGATTGCAAGTCCCAGTCTCATAATCGATACTTTACTAAGCGCGCCGATTTGTTTTCCAACGCTTCAGGCTATCAATTTTGTCACATATTTTTTTCTTCTAATAATTCCATGGAAAATTCAACGTAAATTAAATTTTTGGTTTTAAAAAGGCACATTGTATTACTCCCCATAGTGCACATGCGGTTGTACAGGCCCCTATTGTGGAGCTTGATGATTGAGAGTATCCAAAAGTATATCTGTAGCGTAATTCACAAAGGTCTTGTATAATTTTTAAGGCAAAGTGTTGGTAGCTGTCGCAAGCGACCACGTAATCGGTCCTTTAACGATATGCTTGGCCATGTAACGCTTGATCTTCTCAAAATGTCGCTTAAATTCTATTCCGCAACCACGGGACAAACGGAAATCCATTAATACTGAATCATGAGACAGTTCAATAATCGAAGCTTTGAAAATTAGGTGGACTTTTCTTCGGTCCATTGTGGAAATCGTAACCTGAATAACGTACACAAATGCATTAGGCCACGAATAGAAGGAAGAAACAATAACTCGCTTACGATTCCCGGTGAATGCATTTTCCAAGTGTAGCCAAGTTTTTCCAACTGGTGGATGAGCTCGGTAATAGTCTCTTCAAGCGAAGATTCGACAAAAAAGCGTGTCATACGCTTGACTAGGCGTTGGAATGGAGTCTAGAAGGAAGACATTTAGCAAACTATGCGATCCATCTAATAACAAAACCAGAAATTTACCTGGCTGGACGAAGAGCCTTGGGTATTTTGCACTTGCGTGCTCAAAAGCATGTGTTCAGGGTGGGCAGGCTGGGAGAAACTGAACATTACAGGTACACAAGCTTGTCTATCGGCATCTTTGCTACTACCGCAAAGCTGTTTAGTCTTCGTAGGCGTAGGAGGCATATAACCAGGTTCAGGTTGGGATAAAGCATACCGCGTACAGCCATCATGCTCATCGGAAAAAATCTGCGTGCTTTCACATCGTAATCTCTTAAAGCCATTGGCCTCGATAGGTGAACCGCCTAGGAAAGCTATCAGCCCAAAAGTCTGAAATTTGGAAGAACTTACAATCTAACTTGAAGTTTTTGTTGAACCACTGGTGTTTCTTGATCTCGGGTACAGTGTAGCGTCGACTGGGCATAGGATTCAGTAATCGTCTCAACAATGCCAGCGCCAGATTATCTAGTTTACTCCAGGGTAACTTGGTTATCTGGCAGTCTTTCCAGGCAAGGTAATCTTGACAATCAGACTTGGGTTTATCCCAAGGTAATTCTAAACGTAACAATCCTTGTTATGCAGTTGTCAGATTTAGTGTCCACGTTACCTCCAGCTAGCATTGCAACTAGGACGACCCCACACGACCACAAATCGGCTGGTTCTGCGCGGTATGGTTTGACAAGGACTTCTGGGGCGACGTAGGGCAGTGTACCACACTTTTTGTCCAAATTTCTTTCCTATAGGACAAAACATTTTTAACATTATTAAACATTTATAAAACATTATCCTATAGGATAAAACATTATGGATGAACTGCCATCGTTATTATTCAAACTGACTTACTTGTCCTTTATGTCTAAATACCGTAGCCATGCCAAAATCGGATATTTTCAAGTTGTCATTTGAGTCAAGTAGAAGATTTTCAGGTTTAATATCTCGGTGAGCTACTCCAATGCTATGAAGGTATTCCTAAAGGAGCATAATTCCTTAGAAAATCGTTAGGCTTATCGTAAGGCGAAGCTTACAACTCCAGCGATGAGCTGTTTGAAGAATTTTTGGGCTTCATACTGCGGCATGCCCACATCAGGCTCTGAATTAAAATTGAAAAATAAACGTTAAATATTAGTTTATAAGATACAAAACTGGGTCTCCTCAGTATAGCTTGGGTACCAATTCTATCGAAAAGTTCTCCCCCAGCTGCATATTCTAAGAAGATATATTCCATGGGTTCTTCAGTTCTGTGGCCGTAAAATCGAATGATATGGGGGTCCTTGAGCATACGGTGAACGCAAATTTCTTTCTTGACATTCTCGGCAGCTTCTGGATGCTTCTCTTTGTCAATGACCTTCATTGCCACGGCTTCATTTGTATCGTGATTGACTACCAATTTCACCCTATAATAATGCAAAGAAAACAAGACATCAACGTCTTGAACAGGCTGAACGTATGGTATTGGTATACATCCACTCCCAGGTGCGTTGCACTCCTCTATGGCAACAATTAATAAAGGAGGTCAAACTTACTCGCCAAATGCCCCTTCCCCCAGGACCTGCACAATGTCCCATCCTTCCACGAACTTATTAACCATGTTGGTGCTAATCACGGACAAATTAGGCAACGTTAAACACTAAAGAATGTAGAATCCCTCGAAATCTACACAAGAAACAACAAGAATGACAACAAAAATGCGCGCCAAACATTAACCACTCAGCTGCCTTTTAGCACCGCCTCTTTTTGCTTTTTCTTTTAACCGATTTTGGCAACTCTTTCGGAGGTTATCTGTACTACGACATGCAAGAGCCGGCGGCCAAAGCATTGTTGATTCATATTAGTCGCGTTTAATTACTATGGCAAATTAAGTCTGACATTGGCTGGTTTGCTTTCTTAATGTCAAGATACTATTAAATTACTAGCATGGATCAGTCATCACATGATCGGGTAAACTAATTTTCCACCATATTGCTAAGGAGTTGCTGTTATTTTTATTTTATTTTTCTTATTTGTCGACATTTATGTAGGTGGTGACCTTGCTTAATGAAGCTGCCGTGGAAGTTTTCGAGAATAAAAAAGTCGAAGCTTTATTACAACTACAAGAGCTGATCCTCCGGAAAGAACCAGCCTTGCTTGATGCATTTTTGGATGAAATTCTGGCCTTTCAGGTTGACCGAAAGGGCGACGTTCGAAAATGCGTGGTAGGCTTCGTAGAAGAAGTGTGGTAAGCTCCGTTTCCTTAAATATATCTATATAATAAGGACACTTTTAATGTATATTATTCTTTATTTCTAGTAAAAAGAAAATGGACTATCTACCCAGAGTAGTTTCAAGCCTGCAGTTACTACTTCAAGACCCCGTAGTCGCAGTCCAGAAGCGAGTTGTCCAAGCCTGGACTCATCTGCATAAACTAGCTTTGGCATGGCTTAGCACTATCGAAGCAGTTACTGATGCTATAGAAGCAACGTGGCATTCTATAACTGAGATCAAGAACGAATTGGCGAAAATGATTGATCATGACAATGACGGGTAAATTGCATGGAATCTTTCCATTCCTTAGTACGTTAATTTGTTTTTTTCCCCATCAGCGTACGTTCTCTGACGGTCAAGTTTTATGAAACGCTAATCCTTACGCAAACGTACCTGGAACCTGACAGCGTTAAACGCGAACACGAGTTTTCGTTGGACGACGTTCCCCTTACTTTGAAAATAGCTCGCCCCAGAAAACTCGAAGAAGAAGCGAGATCCATGTTAGACGCTCTACTGAAGTTCCATGGCTCTGCACATATCACCAGCGCTAATTTAATGGCTTGTTTAAGTACATTAACCGCTGTTGCCAAAGGCAGACCGCAGTTTGTACCTAAAATTGTCAAAGCTTTTGAAATGCTTCATGGTAAGATTCCAAAACCTTTGCATTTCCCCTAATAAGCCATATCTATTGACTTTAGCCAACTTGCCGCCAACCTTAGCTAAATCGCAGGTGTGTTCCGTCAGGAAACACCTGAAGTCCCAGTTACTAGCCGTATTACACGTGCCTGCATCGTACGAATTCAGCGCCACTATGTCCGCCGTTTTAGCTGAACTCGGAGCTTCTCCCCAAGACGTAAATTAAACTTAAACTCTTCCAAATACTTAGTGTAAGTACTCATGGGCTGTTATAGATCGCGAAAGCTATGCCAAATTTGGAACAAGTCCGGAAATACAAGCGATCGGACCGTGTTGAGCCTCCCGCCAAGAAAGCGCGTTACGAGGAACCCAAAGCTTCCTCTACAGGCCAAACCTCTATGAACGCAGCTTTGGAATTAACGGAAAAGTTCATTACTGAGCGCATGAACTCTGAAGTGGCTACCAGTCTTGTTCTCATGAACCTACGACGTTTACCATCTACAATGCCATCTTCATTTTACTCCGCCCATGTCCCTATTCAAGCTTCAGGCGTACATCACCAAGTCCGGCAAATTACGCGTTTATTAGCCCCCCAATTCGTTTCAGCTGGAATCGGCCCGGGAGTAGAGCGATACGGGCCGTTGCCTGCGCCTCCAATGGACTTGGGCTTGGATGATGAAGATGAGGAAGAGCGAGTTGTTGCTCCTGTGGGACAAAGACCCAAACCAGAACTGGTAGCTGATAAGAAACAAGCTCTTCCAGCCGCTTCTCGATCCAAACCCAGAACATTGAAGTTGTCCGAGATTTCAAAACCTTTATCAGCGGACGCGAAGAATAGAATGATGCTTTTAGCGATTCAGCGCATTCTCAAAGCTGAGAAAAACGCTGTGAATGGAGGCGTGGGGTCTGTTAGGAGCAAAATTATTGCTAATGTTGCCTCACAGTTGCCAGCAGAGTTAAGACAACGTAGGTCTTTTAATTGCTCCTTAAATTAGCAAGTAAGTTTATTTTTGTTTTTTTGCAGCCTTGCTTGATTTTTTATTGGAAGACTTTAAGAGTCGGATTGATTTGGCGTTGGCTTGGCTGTACCAAGAATATGGAAAGTATATGGGTTTCCAGCCTGGCGTGCAAGAATCGAAGAATTCTGAAGCTTACTCGAAGGTTTTCTGCAGTTTAGTGAGTGGGCTTAAGGATAAGCCTGACGTCAAGGAGAAAGACTTGTAAGTTTAGTCATTCGACGAGTTTTAATACGCTTGTACATGTTTAAAAATAAGCGATATTAGTAATATTTTTTTTGTAATTGTAATATTATTGGCAACGCGACGCAAGATGACTAGACGAAAGCGACTCCGTGTACCCGACATAAGGACGCCGGGTTCATAATTAGGTTACGTTTGGTTGGGTTAGATTACGTTAGGTATGTTAAGTTAGGTTAGTCGTCCTTCTGTCAGGGCCACGTGTCCTTGTGTCGGGGCCCGGCTTTCTTGTGTCGGGGCCCGACGTCCTTGTGTTGGGGCCCGGCTTCCTTGTGTCGGGGCCCGGCTTCCTTGTGTCGGGGCCCGGATTCCTTGTGCCGGGCCCGACGTCCTTGTGTCGGGGCCCGGATTTCTTGTGTCGGGGCCCGGATTTCTTGTGTCGGGACCCGGCGTCCTTGTGTCGGGGCCCGGCAGTCTTATGTCGGGGCCCGGCGTCCGTGTGTCGGGTACACAGAGTCCTTTTGTCGGTTTGTCCTTGTGTCTACTTCCCATGTTATTTTCCGACAAGTTTATCATTCTGTAACTTAATTTTCAGACTCCTGTCACGTTTATACTTGGAAGCGCCTTGTATTCCAGATGCTGGCGTAGATCTGTTACGGAAAGTGTCGATGGATCCAGCAACGGTGGTCGTAGCAGTGGATTTGTTCCGTCAATTGGCCCTGCAACGGCCTACCAAGCAGCTTACGTTCTTAAACGGGCTCCTGGACTTGTTTACCCACGAAAATCCAGAGGTAATCATCCCCTCTGATGCTCGCAAAACTTCTAATGACAGATTTTTCGATATTCTTTTTAGATTCGAAGCAAAGCCATTGGCACACTATTGAAGTTGTATGAGCGAGGAGAGCTCCGTCATACTATTGAAGACTATGCTACACTATATTTACGGTTTTTGTTGAAACCCAGTCCTCCTGAAATGCTTTTTGGCGAAGAACGAGGCAGATTAGTTCAGGCTATCCCAACCGCGTGGAGTGAGGAAACGGCCCGGATCTGCCTTTACCTAGTTTTAGCTCTATTGCCCGAGAATCATAAACTTATTCACGAGTATTTTGAAAATTTCATCATTTAAAACAAATTAAATTTGGTTTGTTGTTCAGATTGGCCGCGGTATATGTTCAAACGTCAGCAGACGTTAAGCGCGCCATTTTAAGGTTGGCCGAAGGACCTGTCAAAGGTATGGGTATGGATTCGCCCGAACTTTTGCGCTTGGTAGAGAACTGTCCTAAAGGCGCAGAAACGTTGGTGACACGCATAATCCATATCCTAACAGATAAAGGTATATTCGATCAAGTTTTTCTCCCTTAATGAGTAATTTGTCATAGTTTCCCCGAGTGCGGAATTGGTATCCAGAGTACGCGATCTGTACCAAAAACGAGTTCCGGATGTGCGTTTCTTGATTCCTGTGTTGCACGGTCTCACCAAGAAGGAAGTGATAGCCGCCCTACCCAAGTTAATCAAGTTGAATCCTATAGTCGTTAAAGAGGTAAGCTTTGGCTTGTACTTCTCATTTTTTTAAATGAATTCATCTCAGGTTTTTAATCGCTTATTGGGAACCCACGTGGAAGGATCAAGTCACTCCCCTTTAACGCCTGCCGAATTATTAATCGCATTGCACAACATTGACACTACTAAATGTGATATGAAAACTATCATGAAAGCCACTTCCTTATGCTTTGGCGAACGTCATATTTACACACAAGAAGTCTTGGCTGTGGTCATGCAGCAATTGATGGAGCAAACGCCGTTACCGACTCTATTGATGCGAACTGTTTTGCAGTCACTTAGCCTATATCCTCGATTGCTAGGGTTCACAATGAACATTCTCCAGAGATTAATCTTGAAACAGGTAAAAATGCAAATGTTTCCGGGAACATGATTACAGCTTTCTCTTCTGTTCAGGTTTGGAAGCAAAAGAAAGTATGGGAAGGTTTTATCAAGTGTTGTCAGCGAACCAAACCACAAAGTTTCTCCGTTCTTTTGCAATTACCGCCCGCTCAGCTGCATGAAGTGCTCGTGACCTGCCCTGATCTCCGAGAACCTTTGTTAGGACATGTCATGGCGTATACGGATAGCCAGCGCTCCCACATTCCCAAATCGATCATGGATGTATTGTTGGGCGTAGCACATCCTCCTTCTGCCGAAGAGTCTAAGAAAGAAGAACAGGTAGCAGAGCTTTGTTTTGTTGAAACGAAAAAGGAAGACTATATCGAATGCATTGGATTGACAGGTTACGCCAACGGAGGCTGCACGACCAGATGGTAAACTTGCCGAGGACAAGCCGATTGAGGATGAAAGTGTGATGAGCTCGGAAACACCTGCACCGGATGAAGAAATGCTTTGAATACAGAAAGTTTTAGCAATCGTTATTAAACTGATGCTCTTGAAGGGTCGTTATGAGATAACCACATGTAAAATGAAGCTTAATACACGCCAGCCTTCAATTTAGTGCTTTCGCTTATCTCTTTTAATCCGATTAACTGGTTTTTCAGACCCTTTATTAACTTAATGTTATGTCAGTTATTGGTTCAGTATGAGAATGCATGTGAGAGAAGGTGTGAGTGTGCTAATATGGTACGTACTGGCTGAATAGAGGTACTTGATAATATGTATTCTAGTCACAGAGTCTAGAGATCCCAAGACTCTGTGACTAGAATAAATATTCTATAGACTCTGTGACTAGAATAAAACGTAGATATTACTTGTCTCCTCCGAAGGAGACAAGTAATATCTACGTAAGTAAGAGCTGTTTCCCAAGGAATAAGAACTAGAGAGACGCTATTTGCTCTTTAAATTACTGTAATTTAGCATAAAGTACGGAAGAGATAAGGTCAAGTCGGTGGATAAACAACGAAGACTATTACAAACAGAACTTATAATAACAGTAGCGCAAGGTCGTAACGTCGTACCGTTCACACGTAGTACACCCTTCCAAATTTGAACAAATTTCTTTAACTTGTTACGTCAATTTTGTTTAGGTTGAGAATCCACTTTTGAGAGAATATATAAGGTCTAGCAGAATGGAACCTCTCATGTTCTTCGTGAATGGAGTTAAAGTATTTTCTTTTAGTGTTAAAAGTTTCAAACAACTACGTGATCCAATTTAATTTAGGTATTGGAAGATAACGTGGATCCTGAGTGCAACTTGTTGCAGTATTTACGTTCAAAACGTAGAGTGATACTACGTTTTAAACAATGAAGCAGTTTCAAACTTAAGTTATTTTTCTTAGTTCGGTTAAAGGGGTCTAAATTAGGATGTGGAGAAGGAGGTTGCTCAGCTTGTACGGTGCTCATTTCCTCGTGGTCTCCGTCGGAAGATAAGCTTCGGTAATTGTTGCATTTTCATAGGGCTTATATCTGTTATGAGTACTTAAACAGGCATTGGGCAGCGACATCATGCTTAGTTCCTCTTCCCGCGGTGCACGGCATGGCCATTACTACCGTGGAAGGACTTGGTTCTATCAAAACTCGAGTTCATGCTATCCAGGAACGCATCGCGAAGTTCCATGGTACACAATGCGGATTTTGTACGCCTGGTTTTGTTATGAGCATGGCAGCGCTGTTGCGAAATAACCCGAATCCTTCATTTCACGAAATAGAAACTGCGTTGCAAGGTAAGCAGGGTTCATAAACTTTAGCTCGCATAAAGTGCATATTTGGAGCTGGTAGGAAATCTCTGTCGTTGTACTGGCTATCGTCCCATTTTGGAAGCGTTTTATACCTTTGCCGAAAAGGAATCGGGCTGTGGAGCTCTAAATTGCTGTCAAATATCCAAACCAACTACGAATTGCAATATGAATAAGGAACCAGGCAAGGTTAAAGATTGTCTGGCCGAAATAGGTAACCTAATCCCGTACAATCCCAGGCAAGATCTAATCTTCCCGCCGGAATTGAAGGTATATTTGCTACATATCTTCACGTATCTGTTTATCGTAATACTCTTTGCGAAAACAGATTGCACTTGCAAAGCAATCTCTACAATCTTTGTTGTTTTATGGACCTCGTGTGACCTGGTATCGACCAGTAAACTTGCAAGAAGTATTGAGTATTAAGAATCAGTACCCGGAAGCCAAGATGGTTGTTGGGAATACAGAAATTGGTATACATTCCTAACTAGACTATTGCAGTATCTACGATTTCGTCCATGGCTTCTTAATAGGTATTGAAATGAAGTTCAAAGGCCAGATCTACGAAAAGTTGGTGCACTTAGTTGCCATTCCCGAGTTGCACGCGATCACGTTTCAAGACAACGGGATTGAAGTGGGGGCAGCAGTTACATTGACGAGTCTCGAAAGCGTTTTCCGGGAACGGTCAAAAACATGCTGTATTTGTATCGAGTTCTTGGAAATGCTAAACTGGTTTGCTGGCCCAGCTATTAGAAATGTCGCTGTAAGTTAATCGTACCTTTACGGAAGACATTTCTTATGTTCGCTGTAGAGCATTGGAGGAAATATTATGACCGGGAGTCCCATATCAGACTTTAATCCACTACTGATGGCTGCTGGGGCAATTCTCACTTTAACTTCTCAAAGTATTTACCCATTCTATCTTTAGTTTTAATATACTTAAAACTGCAAATACTTAGAAAATTCCCGGTACGTTGAATTTACCGAGTCATTTTATACTGGCTACAGACAGAATATTGTAAATTCATCGGAGATCCTCGCAAGCATTTTTATTCCTTGTTCAAAAAAGGTTAATTTGCATTCATTAGTTCTCGGCTGACGATTGTATTACGTAGGGACAATACTTCAAGGGTTTTAAGCAAGCTAGACGTCGGGAAGATGATATTGCCATAGTCAATGCAGGCTTCAGCCTGGAATTCGCGCCGAATTCCAATCGAGTTGTTCATTGCAATTTGGTATTTGGTGGCATGGGTCCCACGATCCGATTTGCCACGAAAAGCGCTGCTTCGATGATAAACCAAGAGTGGAATGAAGATCTATTGTCTCCCGTACTCGATGCATTGGCTCAAGAATTGCAGCTAAGTCCTAATGTACCAGGAGGAATGTCGCTTTACCGGCAGTCGTTAGCGTTGAGGTGCAGTACTTCACTTTCTTTTAATTATGGATGAAAAAGTGACATTAATGACCCCCTTTGCTTTGTTTCAGTTTCCTTTTCAAGTTCTTTATCCATATACAAAACGAGCTGAACCAGGAAGGCTTGACTGGAACGAATTTCCCAGAGTCGTACCGTTCTGCTTTATTCAGGCACCGGTACAAACCTATTGTTGGATCACAGCTATTTTCGGTAAACAAAGCTTCCTAAAACTTTAAGTCTGTCGTTTAGTTAAGTTGTGTTTACGGTAGATTCCTCGAAACCAACCCATATCAGACCCCATAGGTAGACCATTAGTACATCACACGGCGTACGAGCACGCAACAGGCGAGGCGGTGTACAGTAATGACATTCCGCTTTACGAGAACGAGCTGCATCTCGCCTTCGTTACCAGTACCAAGGCTCACGCCTATATTAAAGGGATTGACGCTTCGAAAGCTTTACAATTGCCTGGTATCCATGCCGTTTTCACCTCAAAAAGTCTCGATGTAGTTCGGAATAAAACAGGCTCAGTAATTAAAGATGACGAGGTTTTCGCATCGCAAAAAGTAAGCTCTAATCGTCGTGCTAGAAAGGTCTTCCCGCATTGTCCGTTGTAGGTCTCCTGTGTAGGACAAATTATTGCAGCCGTCGTGGCTGACAATTACCAACTAGCTCAAGAAGCTGCAAAGCTAGTTCTCGTCACTTACGAAGAATTGAAGCCCATCCTGACCTTAAAGGAGGCTATTGAATCGAGTTCTTATTTTAAGGAATCTTTTAAGCAGTTGAAATGCGGTGACGTAGAAAAGGCGTTTGAAGAAGCGGATGTTATGATCGAAGGTGACTTTAGTATTGAAGGTCAAGAACACTTTTACCTGGAGACCCAAGTCACTGTAGCTGTGCCTAAAGGGGAACAAGGAGAAATTGAGGTTTTTACTGCCAGTCAAAGCCAGTGTGAAGCTCAAGTAATAAATCCAAACTTTTCGATACTTCCCATACTAAAACTTCCATCAGGAACTCATCGCTCACGCGCTTGGTGTTCCGGCTAATCGAATTGTAGTGCGTGTAAAACGCTTGGGAGGAGGATTCGGTGGGAAAGAAACGAGATCTATGATGGTGACATTACCAGTTGCTATTGCTGCACACAAGTACAATTTCAGAAAACTTTCGGTCTCATGTTTACCTCGTTTGACTCTACAGATTACAACGACCTGTACGATGTTCCCTAGATAGAGACGAAGATATGCAAATGACGGGCGGAAGGCATCCGTTTTGGATTCGGTACAAAGTCGGTGCTTCGAAATCCGGGCGTATTTTGGCCCTAGAAGCTCAGCTGTATGCAAACGGGGGTTACTGCTTGGACCTCTCTGCATCGGTATTTAATTTCTGTGTTTTTTCATGCATATAAGTGCTACATACCAGGTTATGGGTGTCGCTGTCCTCCATTCTGAGAATGCTTATCGTATACCAAATTTACTGGTTGAAGGCAAAGCCTGTAAGACCAATTTGCCTTCTAATACAGCTTTCCGATGCTTTGGCCGTCCACAAGCCATGTTAGCCACCGAAGTTTGGATTGAACATTTGGCCAAAGTTTTGGGCATACCAGCTAAAACAGTTTCGTTGTTTAATAAAAATTTCATGACTGTTGTCTTGTAGTAAAGAGCATCTTGGTAGATCCGGGAGATAAATCTGAGCCGAGAGGGTGATATTGCGGCGTGCGGACAGGAAATTACAGACTGCACTCTACAGCGATGCTGGGATGAAGTGTTGAGAAGTAGTAACTATGAGGATCGACACCAACAAATGCTAACATTTAACCAGTAAGTTCTAAAAAGCTATACAAACTATTATACAAGACATTGGGTCAATAGGCAAAATCGTTGGAGAAAGCGAGGTCTCGCAATTGTACCCTGCAAATTCGGAGTGTCTTTTGGAGCGCTATTCATGAACCAAGCTGGGGCTTTAGTTTTGGTTTATCGGGACGGATCTGTACTTGTTAGCCATGGTGGTACCGAAATGGGTAATATTATATTTTCTCACTATTATAAAAAAAATCATTAGCGTGCCTTGCACTATACAGGCCAAGGCCTTCACGTGAAGATGATGCAAATCGTGAGTCGAGCATTGGGAGTTAGCATCGGAAAGGTTCACATCTCGGAAGCATCTACTAATCAAGTACCCAATGCTTCTCCTACCGCTGCGAGCTGCAGTTCGGATCTCAATGGAGCTGCTTTGATCGTAAATTATACGGATTTTCTTAACCCAAGGCCACTTTTCAGTAAGTAGGTCATTTACTTTCCTATCGTTTTAGAATGCTTGCCAAATACTGAACGAACGCTTAACACTGTACAAAGCTACTCGCCCAGACGGTTGTTGGGAGGAATGGATTAAAGCGGCTTACACGGATCGAGTTAGCTTATCAGCTACTGGCTTTTACAAGTAAAAAGAAAAAGGGAACAAAACCTAGAATGCCCTGGGTCCGTATTGATCTGTATAACATTAGAACTCCGGATCTGGGATGGAATCCAGCTACTGGCAAGCTTCGATCTGTGAATTATTTCTCGTTTGGAGTAGCTTGTTCGGAAGTAGAAATTGACTGCCTAACAGGAGACCATGAAGTACTCAATACTAGCGGCTCTTTTATAGTTCTAAGGCGTGATTTTTTTTTATTGATTTTTTATAGGTAGTAAGAGTGGATATCGTGATGGACGTCGGTGAGAGCCTTAATCCTGCCATTGATATTGGGCAAATCGAAGGTGCCTTTGTGCAAGGTTACGGTTTGTATGCGTTAGAACAACTGCAGTATTCGCCTACGGGAGCTTTGTTGACAAAAGGACCAGGGACTTACAAAATCCCAGGGGTGGGAGACATTCCTCGAGAATTTAATGTAGCTTTACTGCGTGACTCTTCAAACAAAAGAGCAGTTTACTCGTCAAAAGTAATTGCAAAATCCGCTACCGCTATCCACTAGCTTCATTATGTATCCTTCTCACACAAGGCGGTGGGAGAACCTCCATTGTTCTTGGCAGCGTCGATGTTTATCGCTTTGCGCAACGCAATTGATTCGGCACGTTCCGATGTGGGCGATCAGCAATTTTTTTCATTAGACAGTCCCGCCACCGCAGAGCGAATTCGTGTAGCTTGCAAGGATCACTTAACCATAAAAGTTACTCAAACATTTTTTTATTGTGTTACGTAGCTTTTCACATATACTGTGTATTATAGGTTAAGGAACCTCCCGTAGCTGAAAACTCACAGCCTTGGACTATTCATGTAGGCAAGTGAATTTTGATGGCCGGAAATTGTTACATGTGGCGCTTGCGAATATTCGCATCGCAGTTAACGTTTCGACCTTTCAAAACCATACCTTGGCCTGGGGAAACGTGCATCTCCTTCAAAGGTTTGTCGTCTGCCCCCATCAACTAGATTTGAATCGAGATAGCCAGTTTTGATTACAATGACTGCTTATTTGTACTGTAGAGATATAGGATATACGATAATTGTTTGTTTCGTTTTTCTTACTTGAAAGAGAAGCATGCGACGATTACGAGTTGACGTATTTGGATAACTGCCATGGATTAATAAATATGAGAAAATCGCCACTTGTCCCTTCTTTGCAATTAAAGGAAGGGCATTTTCTATTGGGAATTTCTCCTATAAGAGCAGTAGGCTACTGTAAGAAACTGACTTTTGAAAGCAAAGTATTCAGTTTCGGCGCCTTACTTGACTTACGTAATGCCACCCCTCTACGTCACTCACATCTTCTTGAGGGCCGAGTTTGTGAGATCCTGCGTAGATGGCCAGCCCTCCATTGTCACTATTGCTATCATCCAAATGAATAAATACGGCCACCATTGAGTGTTTCTCAAAAGGAAAGTAGTGATAGTCCTGATTTATATTCTCATCAGTGTTAGCCGGTAGAAATATATAATGCAATACACAGCATTGCTAAGGAACTAACTTGATGCATAGGAAAAGGAGAGCCTTTGCCTGGCGGTTTTGAGTGGGCTTTGGTATGATGTAGCAGAATATTCTCTGTTTGAGTTAGTTCAGAGACTGCTTCCAACATTACAGGGTTAAAGAGCATTTTGCCAAATACCGCAGAGTGGTTTTGAAGGCTGTGTATTGATAGAACCTAATAAAAAGCATTCTATGTATGTTCCCATCAGTAAGGAATTCAAAAGATAGATTCTTGCAATAATAATAACTTACCGAAGTATTAGTTGCAGCAGCTTTTTGCTCTAAAGCGCTTTGCTGGTTCCAATTTCCTTGCCAAGTAGCTTCCAAGTCAAACTGTTGATCCACTTTCCGCTGAAATAGGACGTCATATTCCTTACTGCAAGTTTCGATATCCTCTTCAGAGAAAATGTTGTCAAGCAAAATGTACCCATTTCTGTCATAGAACTCGAGCTGTTCTTTCGTCAGCATAGCTGTTAGGGAACTTAAACCTCACTGTAACGATCACACCGAAAAGAAACAGCTTTAAAAGTCAAGAAGCTGTCAGACTAAAGGGAACAGAGCAACAAAATCCGGTTGTTTTGTTTACTGACGCCAGACCATATGCACCAAATTATCTGTCAAGGGTCTCCTCCTCCCTTTTCCCCTCCAGCGTTTTTGCGCAGCGATAAAGCTTGTCAGCAAGACATCATAATTTCGGTCTGGTCCAATTTTTTTTTTTCATTGCGACAGTCTTAATGAACTTGGAATTACTGGCCGATTACTATATGAATCCTTGGTCGTCCTTATAGCGTGACCGGAATTGGCACTGTTAGTGGAAAACGGAAGCAGATTTAAAATAAAAAGTCAAGGATTCGTGACGGGAGTTTCGGATGTTCGATTTTTTTTTAATTTTACTTGTCTGTATAGACAGGCGTTTCTGCTGTTTCTTGCGGTTCAGTGATTCTTTGTCGTACACTAAGCCAAGTTTTTAATGAACCAACATTTGATTCTCTGTCTAAAAAAATACAATATAAATGCGAAAATAACGGATTCGGATTGATGCAGCAATTGTAACCATTAAACAGTTATAAGTTATTGTAAGTTATTACTTCCGCAATGATTTGCTCTACACTGTAGCAATGTTTGACTGGTGACTTCGAAAGTATAAAAATAAGGTATAAAAGCTGGCTGGCCTAATCGAAGCTTATGCCTGCAGGACATAATAAATATGCCTGCAGGACATATACCATTAATAAAATTGAAAAAATAATAAACCTCTCTGGCATTTGATCCAGAGAAGGCATTCACATGTCATGAGAATGTGAAGAGATGTTTGGCTATTTACTGGCTAGCAAAAACATATCCATAACATTGCAAGGCTTTGTGCTTTTGAAGACACGAGCTGTTATTCTTTTGTCGTTTTTTCGAAGGACTGATCTGCAGTGGAAGTCATCCGCCTTGATCCGTTGGAGCTTCTTCCAGTCGTAAGAAAACAAAGTTGACGTAAAGGAGAAAGTTCAGTCTTGCTCAAGAACTTTGCTTGCCAAGTGACACCGCTTTTCTACTCTGGCAACTGTGTCCATGTGTAACAACTGAGAAGCAGGACCGTAACCTCCTTAATTGAATTCCCATTTAACGAAAAAGGTACATGATGGAGCTTGTAATGTCCACTTTTTAGTCCACTTTTAAGAAAGCGGAGCCAACAGCAAAGACAACGGGCTCTGTGTTTTTCGAAAATTAATTTTGTTTGCTTTTCATTCTTTGGTCACGTTCGTAAACAGTTTCACGCTCTTTTAATACTGCAAAACAAGTTAGACAAAAGGAAACGCGGGAAGTAGAATTTGGGAAAAGCCAAGCAACAATAACCGCATCCCCCCAAAAGGGATTCGAGAGATATGGAAGGATTTTAGGTTTCTTCGCTGTTACCGAAGCGAGGCAGAGGAAAGTGCTTTCTCGTTTACGGAGAAAGTTTGTGCTCCATATCGGGTGTATAACCGCTAAGTTCCACAGCGAACTACCGACAGTTTCCTTCTGCAGGTGATCTTAGTAACATATCGCTCGTCTTTTAAATTTAACTGATATTTGTTTAAATATTCTCTACTCGTTTGTGATTAAGTGACACAATACTCGATTTTCAAGTAAACCAAACAATAAAGTTCTCAAACAACTTCAGTTTTCCTAGTAAGTTAAAGTGCTTTTTGTCCGTGGTGCTCACACTGACCTCCTTTCCTCCAAAATTTCGCTCATCTGCATTTCGCATTGCCAAACTCTGACGAGCTATATAACTGCTATCTATATAACTTATCCATTTTCCCTTCTAAAAATCAAGCACTTTCTTCTCCGTCGTTTAACTGAGCTTAAACGTAGTAGGGAAACTGCGGTTCGTAGTAGCGATACTGCGGTTCGTACTCATGACTCAAAATTTTCACAGTAGGTCAACAAAGGATGCCGGACGAAACCAATATAGGTAAAAGCGAAAGCGAAAGTAATTGGCCTTCTTCAATGACCCCGTCCGCTTCTACCTCGGTTTCGTATACTTCTTCCATAAACCGTAGCAAGAACTATTGGAAAAAGAAAAGTCTCATGAGCAAGATCGCTTTCATAACTTGTATCGTCGCAATTCTGGGCTTTATTATCGGAGTCGCGATACTCATCGACGTGTATTTGCGGTTGGACCAACGTCTTCGGCTTCAACGACAGGAAAGCACCGACGATTGCAAATCTCACGGGATTCAGGTAAATTTCCTGTCCTAGAATCTGTTAAATTAGCTCAGTCCTTTTCATTTTCGGGTTGCATGTTTTTCCAGCGAGTACATGTGACGTTTATACAGTCGGCATGTGAATGTAAGTTGCAAACCTTAAGAAAGGAAGAATTTGGGGACATAACTTTGTCACGACGCTTTCTTAATACCATTTACTAAATGTGGGCATTGTATGAACGTATACATGTTCAAAGAAGGTTGAAAGCTTAGACGTGTTCAATTTAATATGTGTAGGATGTATTTTTATGTACTATAGACACTATAGTACATAAAATATACATCTCTTTAGAGAAACTCAGGGCATGCTGATGCGCACGGAATTATTGTTAACAGTGAGTTAGCGTACGTGTTAGTGAGCTTCCTTTGCTGTTTTGGCTTTGGGTAATTGTTTGTATGACAGACATGTAAGTGCCTATTGTGTGCGACCTTTAGGCGACCGTCAAAGCAAACGATGGCCCAGGCATATGTTTAAGCCCGCACTGCATCGAGATTGCTGCCCGAATCATTTCATCCATGGACGGAAATAGTGATCCTTGTGAAGACATTTCACAATTCGCTTGCGGTGGATGGGCGAAGAAGCAGGTTGTCCCTACGGATCGTTCTTATGCTACGATAAATCTCGACAACATGCAGCAACGGATCGACCAAGAACTGAAAAGTGGGTGGTTTTCTCAACGCAAGAAAGCCAAAAAAATCTTATGCATTTCTCATTAGGTTTGTTGGACCGACCGTCTCGAAAGGATGAGCTGAAAGCTTTTAAGATTGTAAGAGAGTACTATCAATCATGCATGGATGCCGAAGAAGAACCCGCAAGAAAAGAAGCTAGTACATATAAGCATAAAACATTCGTACAGCATGTATACATTATATTCCTTATTCCTTCGTACAGTCAAAAAGCTGACCGAAGACTTTGGTGGTTTCCCTAAGCCAAGTGAATGGGATGGAGTCGGTTTCGACTTAGCAGACTATCTAACCGAGATATTTAACGTTAATGGAGCACCTCTCTTTGATGTCATGCTCCAAGTCGACATCAATAATGCTTCCAAGTATATTCTGGCATTGGGTCCTCCTCGGCAAAGCGGAATTATGCCTCAGTTCTATTCCCGTTTTCCTTACGTAGGTTTAATTTATTTTTTATGCTGCAATTATTGGGTAAACTGTGTTTATGTTTGTTCGCTGATTTGAGTAGGAGTTGTTGGAAGCCGTGCCTCTTTTGAACAAGGATGGCCACAGAAGTCGTCGAAAGCGGAACGTAGTGGAATTTGGAGACCATGTGCTAGACGGCGCCCACGAACAAACCCTCGATGGGATGCTGTCCTTTATGGATGGTAGTCACGTGGAATCTAATGAAAGCTTTGCCAGTCCTAACTTTCTATTTGCGTTGCAGGTAAGCTAAAAACACGAGTGTCTTTCTCTTTTAGCCTTACAAGTAAAAGCACCCAGGATGTGGGAAAATGTTACATCCTTTTTCTCCTATTCATTCATGGCAAAATACTTACTTTTCTAGGAGGGAATGAAGATGCAGAAGTTGAATGCGACCTTGCAGCTAGTACACGAAATGGGGATGTGGGCCAACTATACCGACGATGAACGGGAAGTCGAAATCGGCGCTCAGGTGCATATGATGTCATTCCTGGACCATATTTATCCCTCAGACAAAGAAAAGAAAACCTTGCAGCAAAACAATGAGATTTTTCATCAATTTACAGTTAGCGACATGCAGCGCAAGTTTGGCTTCGTAAGTTCGTAAAAAATGATTTCTTTGACGCTAATGAGTCTTGTATGGTCGTTAGATTAACTGGAAACGATTTTTCGAGAATATCGTGGGGTCCGAGGTCTTGGCTGACGATTCAGTAAACATCCTGTTCCCCGAAACGATGGAAAAACTTACGCTTTTCTTAGGCGGCACGTTTGATACACGGTAGAATTGTTTAGATAGGCAATTTTCGTGGATTTACGACTTATTTTAGGCTATTGCACAACACCCTGCTTATGTTGTACCTGAGAGACATGGGTTCGGAAATTATGACCCCTCCCATGGGACTCGAGAGGTATCAGTTTTGCGTTCAGGCAGCAAGTGGTGCTTTTGGTGATGCTCTCAGTGGACTTTATGTTTGGGACCATCCGCGCGAAAAACTCGACACAATGAAACGTGATGTGAGTTCATAACAGACTCATAATAGTGCTCTTTTATTTAACTAAGCCCTGTGTTTACCTTCTTTGAAAAGGCGGAAGAGTTGTTCCAGGTTGTGAAATCGTCCGTGATTGCCGGTTTAAGCCAAGCGGATTGGCTCGATGCCCGTAGCAAAGCTTTAGCGGTGGAAAAAGCGAGTAATATCAAGACCAACTTTGTTACTCCTATGATTTTCTACAACGTAACTTTCTTAGAAGAAAGTGTAGGAAACGTAATGACACCAATTTGCACAATTTACGCTTTCATATCATGACTCGCGTTTGTAGGTAAGCTTGAAGGGGATGGATTTTGCTGAATCGACACTTATGTTGTATCGCCTGTTCCGAAAAGACTTCTTCAGTCTGTTTCGTCTTCCAGTTGACGAAGATGTAGTCACATGGCAACTATTGTCATACCCCACCGTGGCTAATGCATTTTATTTGCAGCACTTTAATAGCATGGGTATAACTTTGTTAGTTAAATTAACATTTTTATTTATACAATAATTACTACCTTTGCAGTAATTCCTTTGGCTTTACTATCTGATCCCATGTTCTCCATGAGTGGACCGAAGTATCTGAGTGTGGGAACATTAGGATTTATTATGGCCCATGAAATCATGCATGCGTTCGATCGAACAGGTGCTTCCGTTCTAGTCGATTTCTTTTTATTCTAATTGGATTTTAAAAGGAGTCTTATTTGACCGTCACGGGGTACTGAATAGTTGGTTATCGCCTGCATCGAAAACCAAGTTCGATGCCAAAACACAATGTTTAGTCAACCAGTATTCTACATCATTCCGTACCGCTATACCTCATAATGGATCATCCCTTATCCTTCAAGTAAACACATTAAGTGTTTATTAGTAGTCTTTTAATGGGGATATTTTCAAGGTGGATGGAGATCTGACTTTAAACGAAAATTTAGCAGATGTTGGAGCTATTGCTGCCGTAGTCGACGCTTACAAGAAATTAGCCCTAAAAGAACCTCTATTACCTGCGTTAAATTACACTCAAGAACAATTAATGATTATTAATGCCGCACAGGTAAACTATATAAGAAGCTTTTATCTAGTTATGCTTGTTGCTAACCCAACGTTCCTTTAGGCATACTGTTCAATTATTACGCCTACGGCGTATGCTATCTTACTAGGATTGGACGAGCACACCCCGCACCCCGAAAGGTAGTAACTAATTTATATAAACCGGATGATTAATTTCGGTCATTTCTCTATAGGGTAAATGGATTCCTAATGAATTTACCAGACTATAGCCGCATTTTTCAATGCCCTGAAGGCAGTCGCTTGAATCCTGTTACCAAGTGCCCTTTATGGTAGAAATCGGGGTAGAAATAACATTTCGTTGCTCTATTCAATTGCCGTTGCCCTCCGTACAATGGCGGACTCTTGGAAACGATTCGTTTTAAAATGAATTAAGAATACTTGTCATGGGAATTTTTCGGCCAAGTCCAGTTGGCCGTATTTGTTCATGTTTTAGTTATCTAACGGTTACGAAGGTTCAATTTCGATACTGATGTAAGAGTAGAGCACTTTGGGACTGGGAGACAGATTCGAATGAAGTGATCTCTTTCATTACGTTATTTTTTATTACATTTATCTTAGCATATACCACTAATTATGTATTCCATATGTGATATAAGCTGCGCAAAGTGCACTGTAAAAAGCATTTTATATTTACTATACAATCCTTACACTTTAATTTAATTTCTTTTATTGGCATTTCGAATTGCATCGTTGAAGACACGTTTCGTTATGGCAGATAAGGAAAAAGCTTGACTAGAGAAAAAGTTGTCGGACTTTAAACAGTGAAATAAGCACTACCCACGTAATCCGTGCCGCTGTAATTCAGCGTGTAAGTCTGAGCGTGGAAAACGTTGCCATCTGAAGTCAGGCGACACAATGAGTTTGGGCGAGTAAGAAAGCAAGTAGTCAACAAAGCCAAGTCCAATTCAGGGCTACTTCCAATGAAAATGGAGCTGATCGACTTGTAAACGCCATTCCATTCCATAGGCATTTCGATTACGGTATCCTAGAACAAAAGAACGATGATCAAAGTTCTATACCTGATCAAATAATGGAGTATTTTACTTCAGCGAGGGGTACGAGATTGATATAACCGTAGTAGTTCATTTTTCCAGCTTTTTCTTCGGTGTAGTACCGAACCCAGTTATGGAAACCCGAAATTCCATTTTTCAACTCGCCTAAGAACACGTGTTCCAGACCTGAAGAACCAACAGCAGATCCACGTGAGTAAAAATCGATCCATATGGTCTTGAGATACTGTCTAAAGGCAGAGATATCCGGTTTGGTTTGACCTAATTCCCAGAGTTAAATCATCCCGTTCTTAAGATTCAGTTCAATTCCTGTTTTGGGGGTTTTACCCTTATCGGCTAAGAACTGATGGGTGGTTTTCATGACATCTGTAGCCAAGATAGCATCTAAGAAGGCGTCATCTTCAGCGATTTCTTCGGGCGTGGCGACTTCAGCTACATTAACATCCGGGTCATAGTTGTCGTACAGAGCCAACAATTTGACGTACGTATCACGCTGAAAAATCGTCTCATCAACGCTCGTAAACAATCTGTCGGCGGGGCATATGCATTTTAAGTAAAAATAGCCGACCATATATTCTAGTAATTGTTACGGTAAAGGAGCTTTGTCAACAGTGCTACCCGAAGTGGTTTTAGCTTGCACATCGAAGATTATCGAGCTGGCTCCTGAGTTCACGTCCAACGAGAAAAGTTGTTCCGAGAGTGCGGACAAGTCAGCGTCCGTAACTGCACCTAGAATGGGACAGCAAATTAGTTAATAGGCTTTCTCAGCATTGCAACTTCATTAAATTTTGGCCTACCCCCTGATCCCCCGCATGTTTCGGAATCCGGGCAGCAATTGCCGTGGGCAGCACATGCCGAGTTACATTGGCACGCCCAGAGAGGATCGTACGCAGAGCCGCAACGTTCAGCGCATTGCAAGCCGCAAAGAGCTTCAAAATCGGCACAACAGTCACCGAAGTTTTCGCAGGACGCATTGCATTGGCAAACTGCATTAGGGTCCACTGTATTACCACATTTCGCTTCGCAAGAATCGCTGGCTTTCAGGCGCAACGCGGAAACTTCTGCATCCAAATGCACAGCATAATATTAGGCAAATTAAGCAAATGAGGCAACATACACAAATTAGACAAAATTAACTTTTACGAATCTCTACTCAGCAGAGAATAATGAACTATTCAAATGTATTTGTTCTGTTTCTTTACTTAATGATAACCGAAAAACCTACTATATCCATCGTTATGAGTTTAAGATGCGTCGTCATTAAACAATAAATATAAATAATGCATTTAATAAAAAGAGAAACTGAAGGTCAAGGCTAAGAACTGAGATAATTATTTACCATTTACTGCCACGAATGCGACGAGTAGAAGAAATGGAATGTTGCAAGAAATCTTCATGACTTCTTTCCGTTGTGAAATATAGGAACTTCTTTAGACTATTACTACTGTAATAAGCTATACCAGGTACTGGACAACTTGTAGCTGTACAGAATGGCTTTTATGCTCATTAAATACGAGAGGTAGGAAGGTGTGTTATTGATAAGAGCTACGAAAGAAACGTCCCCGTGCGAACTACACAGCTGTATAGTATTTTTATATATTGCAGGTAGCCAAATTACTTGGCATGTGACGCACCAGAAAACTAAGCGGAGTGCGGTCAGGCTGTAGAATTATTTTCCGTCCACGTTTTACGTATACGGAAACACCTTTAGCAGCGTGAGACCCACACGTGTCAAGGTGGAAAAGTAAACTTTTCGCTTATAAGACATCATTCAGTAACAACGTGACGTTGTGCAACCATTTTGTCCTGATAGCTAAACGGATGTTGGCTGTAACTTTGGAACTTGATTTTATTGCATGGAATCAAGGGTTGGGCAAAGCTTTTTCTCTCATTCATTCAACATACAAGAAAATCGGAAGCAAAAAGGATTAACAAGATTTGGTTGGGCAGAAGACATTACAATTACAAGCAGGAATGTCAACCAGCTTATTCTTATTTTGACGTAGAAAGATGTGAAAGTTTCTTATAATTTGTCAAATTTTTTTCCTTTCTTTTTTTTTGGCACTGCAACAATCTAAGAAGCAGCCCGGGCACCCAATTTGTTCAACACGCGCAACCCCTGTTCTTGGTATTCTTCTCTAGACATCCAGAAAGAATCCTTGTCTTTCATAACGTCCGCCAGCACAGCTCCTCCAATGAACACCATGTCCTTACGCCGAGGAGGATCTTCAATCCGAATCTTGAATTTCTGCAACATTTTACCGTAGCATGAGCATTCCAACCATCTTTTACGACCCTCAATTGAGAATTGAAGAAATACTTACGCCCAATTTCTCCGTGTCACCTTTGAGCACTCGTTCAAGGTACAACTGCTTGATTTCTCTTTCCAAACGACTCGGTAACCCAGGGTACATAGTCGAACCTCCTGATAGGACGATATGTTTGTATAATTCTGGACGGATATCCATGTCTCCAGCTTGAATTGTACTGAAGACCAACTCAGCTATGCCTTGGCCTTCCACGTTAATCAAATGTGGCTGGAATAACGCTTCAGGGGCTTCAAACCGTTCTCCGCCAACTTTGATTATGCGTCCATCAGGCAACTGCACAAAAAATCAGAACCTAGTAAAGACAACTTGACAGATATTGCCCTACCGTGTAAGTTTCCACCAAAACAGTCGTTTCCAAGGCCAACCTTTGCTCGGTTTCTATGTTGTATCCAATATAACATAACTTCTCTTTCAACTGACGTACGGTTTCGAAATCAGCGGTGTGATTAAAGGCGTAACCACGGAGTAGTAACAACTGTAAGAAAATTACCTATATGCTATCCATTCCGGCAAGCAATTCAAGTTTTGGAATGTACCTTGATTAAATAACGTGTTATATCGCGACCCGCAATATCCAAACGTCTTGTTAAATGGGGCATGGCAAACCCTTCATAAACAGGACAAATGTGTGTTACACCATCCCCAGAATCCACCACAACTCCAGTCAAAAGACCTTGCGCGTATAACGTTAATACGGCTTGAATGGCAACGTAAGTACCGGCAAATTCGTACTTTTCAAACATCATCTAATAAGCGATCGTATAATACAGAAATGTTTTGGCTATGGGACAGACGTACTTCAATCATTTTTTCACGATTCTTGGTAGGGTTCATAGGAGGCTCGGTGAGCATGACTTTGCATTCACGCGGATTGACGTTCATCTTATCCGGACCAAAGGTGTAATCCCAAACATGACACATGTCATCCCAGTTTCGTACGATGCCATTTTCCATGGGATAATTTACTTCCAACATGGATCTTAACTTGCTAGCTTCATCGCCCACCATCAAGTCCTGGAACGTCATGAGAGTCATGCATAAGAAATGGAACTGGGTTTATTATACTATTTATAAGGCATGCTAACAACCTTATGGAGGCCATTCAAATACTGAGTTCTCTAGCACAATGCGTACAAAAGTAGAAAACGTCGGAAAAAGACAGTTAAGTCAAAATACATTACTTACACACGTGTTAGGGTAATCCTAAAGATGCCCAAACCATAAGTACTGATTAGTAAAAGTTCAACTATTAGAACAAACTACAGAAGGAAGGGTGAAGATGGAAAAAAATCTGGCCTTATGATTCGGAGATTCAAGAATCTTACCCTGACAGTTAAACCCTACAAATTGGAATACGTTTTACTGTCATTCATCAATGATCGATCATAATAATAAATTGAGAATAGGAATAGTTAAAGAAAAATAAGTAGATGATTTCTCTTACTTTGACTTCTATGTCCCCAATTTTATTGGCAGCTCTGATAATTGGTCGTCCCACCAAAGATGGGAAGATATGAGCTGGGAAGTTTGATCCGGCATATCCGCATTTGACAAACTAAGTGTAAACCAAATTAATTTTGTAATTTAATTTATGACTGACACGAACACGACACGAGTCATTTTAATTAATTTTAAACTTACCCCTGTTCCATTGTCGCATACGATTACTTTTCTTCCTTGACTATCCATACCAGATACAGCAGAAAGTTTTGCAAGTTTAAAATTAATAAAGTTTTAATAAGTTCCTGATTTCCGGGGCGGTTTCCTTGTTTCCAAAATAGTTTGTTAGTTTTGTTATCGTAAACAGGGCGGGACGACGAGAAAACCACGGGGGAGAGGCGCATTCGAAAACAAGCTAGTTTTCCTGTTCGTTTTCGAGCTGTGAAGGAGGTTTACGCATGTTCATGTTCAATTGAGAACAAGGCTATAGGACGAAGGATCCCAGTTCTAAAAGAACCCACCCAGCAAAGGAGCCCAGTTCCAAAAGAGCCCACCCCTAGTCTAAAGGGGTTGACCAAAAGTCCACTCTGTAGACCAGTGTTCTGGAACTTCCCAGAAAGCTCCGTTCCGTTCCGCTCCGCTCTTTCAGGCGGAACGGAACGGCGTGGAACCGAAAATGGCAGGGAACGGAACGATTTTTCGGGAAATTACCGTTCCCATATCGCGCTATCTAGTGGCTAGGCAATCTAGTGTTTGGGCCGTCTAGTCGCCACGCTTAAAAACTTTTTAGATTTTGAAATTGTTTTCCATAAAATTATCGGATCTTTGAGCGGAACGGATCTGGAACGGAACGAATCTTTAAGGAACGAAACGAGTACGAACGAGTGACGAAACGAACGAGTACGAAACGAGTTTCAAACCGGTCCAAACTAGTTTGAACCAGTTTGAACCGGTTTGAACTAGTTTTAACCGGATTAAACTAGTTCAAACCAGTATAGACTGATTCAAACCGGTTAAAACTAGTTCAAACCAATGTAGACCGATTCAAACCGGTTCAAACTAGTTTGGACTAGTTCTGGTCAAACCGGTTTGAACTAGTTCACCGGTTTGAACTAGTTCAAACCGGAACTAGTAAAACTAGTTCAACCCCGGTTTGAACTAGTTCAAACCAGTTCGAACGAGTTCGAACCAGTTTGATCCGGTCTGAACTAGTTTTAGTCGGTTTGAACTAGTTTGAACCGGTTCGAACTAGTTTTAGCCGGTTATAACTAGTTGGAACTAGTTTGAACCGGTTTGAACTAGCTCAAACCGGTTTGACCAGAACTAATCCAAACTAGTTTGAACCGGTTTGACCAGAACTATCCAAACTAGTTTGAACCGGTTTGAACTAGCTTAACCGGTTTGAATCGGTCTATACTGGTTTGAACCAGAACTAGTCCAAACTAGTTTGAACCGCTTTGAACTAGTTTGAACCGGTTGTACCGGTTTGAAACTCGTTTCGTACAAACATCAAAACGTGTCTGGACAATTCAAGAGAACGGATTCGCAAGTGTTCTGGCTTATAAGGACATAGTGAGTTAAACATTACCAATCGGATTTAGTGTTATCTTCGAAACTCGGAATCACTCCAAATGTGCAGCTCCGACTGAAGACCGCGAAGACGCCATCATCAGGCAGGTGTAGAAGTTTCGTCTGGACATTTCTGGCCGAGTAAATTCTTTTCTTTAAAATTTAAATATAGAAAAAGTAACTTAACTCGTCTTTTATATGCTTTTTACTCCGTTTGGGTCCCGTTTGGTTTGAGTGCTTACGGTCACGATTTAGAATGGTAGCTTCTTCCACTTCGGGATTTGAGCTGACAAGAATGGATTTAGGCGGCTTTGAATTCAGACAAGAATCAATAGGTGGCAGATCTTAAGATCGCGGTTCAAGATTCGAGGTCGCGAAATTCGATTTGCTCTTTTGGAACTGGGCTCCTTCGTCCTATAGCCTTTTCCTATTCGTTTTCGAGCTGTGAAGGGTGTTTTACGCATGTTCATGTTCAATTGAGAACACCAGCTCAAGCATACCCAGCTGGTTTGGCGCCAACGTAAGATCGGTCTGTGTTGCGACAACAAAGAGTGAAAACGAAGAAAAGAAAAGTATTTCGTAATTTTGCCAGCTTGGATAATATCATAAGTACTTAAACAATAATAAAATATTCCTTTTTATACTTTTCGTCTTCTCTTTCTGTTTTGTAGAATAGTAAAATGGCAAACAATGATAACAACAAGGTAGTCACCGAAATTGACGAAGAAGCAGTTTTGCCACCATTCTCAGATGCCGGTGAAGAAAGTGCAGCAAATTTATCCGAACTCAGTGATAACGGACCGAAAATGGAAGAAGAAGACAGCGGTATTACGATGCTGGATGTTCTCGAAGAAGAAGATCAGCTAGAGGAAAACGCGTACGCCGTACTGGGAGGATCTGATGACCAAAACTGTACCTACAACAAAGTATAGAAGCATCCTTATTCATATTATTTAAAATTTTAATATCCTATCTTCTTGTTTTCTAACATTTGTAGGGCTCCGTGAAACGGCAAGCTCTTTATGCCTGCCGGACATGCATTCCAGGTACTATAGCCGAGAATAAAACCGATTTGGCCGGAGTTTGCTTAGCTTGCAGCTATAACTGTCATGAAGGCCATGATTTGGTGGAGCTGTATACGAAACGCAATTTTCGCTGTGATTGTGGCAACTCCAAGTTCCCCAAACAAAAATGCACCCTTCAAACAGTAAATTGTGATATTTTATTGCATAAAGTTAGACCTTTCTGTGTAGGAAAAGTCTCCCGTAAACGAATCTAATCATTATAACCATAATTTTCGTGGATTGTATTGTACTTGCAACCGCCCATACCCTGATTCCGAAGACGAAGTTGCTGACGATATGATTCAGTGCATCATATGCGAGGATTGGTACCATGGAAGGGTAATTTTAATTTAATTTGTTGAAATGTTGAAAGTTACATGCCTGTCTTTTTAGCATTTGGGGGCCGATGTTCCGTCAGAACAAGAATACGCTGAAATGATTTGTCATCAATGCAACAATGCCCATCCATTCCTGCGAGCATATCTGAATGTTGATAAATCTGTCCAAATTGGAAAAGATGAGAAAGTTACAATTTGCAAGCTTTCTAACTGGTCAAAACCGGATGGTAGTTTCAAAGGGGCTACATTTTGGTCCCAAGAGTGGCGGGATCGGTTATGCACTTGTGAAAAATGCCTGGTATTAATTCCATTCTCTCTCTAGACTGAACAAACATAATTTCTTATTTTCGCTCAGGCTATGTATGCAGCGGAAAATGTCACTTTTTTAACCGACAGGGAAGATACAGTGCAAGCCTACGAAGAGCATGGCAAAGCAGCTCGTGAAGCTCGAGGAACTCAATATGAGAGAGGCATGAAAGCCTTGTCATCTTTAGGTCACGTTCAGCAAATTGAAGCTTTACATGGTCTGGACAGTTTTTTCTTAGATAGTCGTCTCACCCCTGAACTAACCTGTCCTTTTTCTTCCTTTTAGAGTATAACACGTTAACCAGCGAGTTGAAGGATTATCTGAAAAAATTTGCCGAGAACAAAAAGGTTGTGCGAGAAGAGGATATTCGGGAGTTTTTTGGACAAATGGAAGCGCGCAAAAAGCAGCGTGGCGAGAGCTCCAGCATTCCATCCTTTTGTCGATAAATTAATTTTCACGATGCCCTGCATTTGCGTTTCTTCATTCATTCCTTTTTCATTTAGTTGTAATGTATTAGTTTTACTGTTGTAATCGTATGCAATGCATATTATTGTAATGGCAACCGTAAGTATCTTCTTTGTATTGGAATAAACATGAATATCGCCCCTTTATATACGCAGCTAATCGGTAAACCTTTGCTGGTACGATTGGATATTTCCGAGCATGCGCAAATTCGAAATTCCGCTTGTAAAAGCAGCTTCTTGGAGGCATATGCCATCTAGGGGAAGTTCTCGGAACCGCAGTGGAAACCGGATTAGTTTTAGTTTAATACTATTGTAATCGTATGCACTGAATACTGATGTAATGGCAACTTTAAGTATCTTCTTTGTATTGGAACATGAATATTGCGCATGAATGAAACGCAGATAATAAATCAGTAAACCTTCGACGGTACGTTTGGATATTCCTGAGCATGCGCATTCTCGAAGTTTCGAAGTTTGAAAAGGTAGTAGATCCTTGGGGGTATATGACATCTAGGGGAAGTTCTCAGAACCGCAGTCGAAACCGGATCAGATGATTGACAAATGGCGTTGCTGGTGCAAGAACTGTGAGAAGTGTCCTCGATTTCTTCACCTTTTCCACGGAGAATGTGTACTTAACTTTTAACGTTCATGACGCTCTCTTAATACCTTGCATACTTGGTTAACGGTGTGCTTTTTATCTATGTTCTATGGGCTTCATTAGTCGATTAGTTTGCTAAATTCCCAACTGGATTGGATAGTGCCCCCCCACATAACAAAAACACAGCTTTTGTTCCCAGGGGGACCCTGGACTGTTTTGACAAGGAACAAGGGCATTCGGCTCCATTTCCTCCACGATCTTGACTTTTCGTGTATGCGTGTTTAGTGACTTCTTTTAACCAAGGTCTTGCGATATTATACTAGTTATCCTTTCCCTTTGTGTCAGTAATACAGTTAAACTAGAGTCATCAAGGAAGAAGTTCCCTTAAAGTCTAACTGGAGAAAAGAAAGCCTTGGGTGGCTTTTTTGAAGGTACGTCTTCTTTTAAGGTTTCATTTTCTTATTTTCGATTGTTTTGACATTTTTTGTGATTCTGGATATGGGGTGAGTTTTAGCAGTGCATGTAAAAGTTTGGCCTCCTTTCAGGACAAAGATAGCCTGACAGCCTTGACTAATGTAATCACATTGAATTCATTTTTCTTATGCTGGGAATCCTCGATTGGAACTTAACGATGCGAGAAACGAACTGACTTCCTAGTATGTTTTCGTCATTTGGGAAACGTGCCTTATATAACTTTTTTTTAAATACTTTTAGAAGAATCTAAGCTTCCCAAGCTTCGCATTTGGCACTCCGCCTGTTTATTTTTGGTATTTGGTCGAGGGTTCCTTGGGTTTGGTTAGCTTAGCGGTATAGACTAACTGCGATCCCACTTGAACTCGTAAAAACTGCGCTTTTGCTGTTTGCGAACTTGGCAGTGCAAAGATTGAAGACCAGAATCCGGAATGTAGGCCACAATGACAAAGCTTTGCACTGACCCTGAGCCTCCTGTTCCTTCTTTTGTCCCTCTGGGAATCCGTGGAAAAAAGGTTCCTTACTCATTAGCATATCATTACCCATAGATATACACATACAATTCCTCTGAAAAGCTTCCAAAGTTTATAAATTTTGAAGCTTCCAAACGCTTTGTGTGTTTTACCTGAGATAAGAGCTGGAAAGTTACACTTTCTACTGTTTGCAAGATAAGATACGTTTTGTAACTTTTGGGATGAGCTTATTAGCGTTTGGCTAATCAAGGGAATTTCACCAGTTCAGTTAAAAAAAAGGAATACTTTTACGCTCCTGAAACCCAGAGAAACGGTCGATGACCGCGGTTTCTTTCCTTGATATAATTAGGACTGTCGCATGTTCTTTTGCGTTACTGTTGTGATGGTAGTTAGTGGTCTATTCAAACTGGCTAATAGCCCCTTTCATTATTTATGTTACTTTTTTCCCTCAGTTGACGACCCTCAACCTGGCAATACCAAATATATAGAAAAACAAACCAAAAAAACATGGCTGATGTGGACCCAGAAACCCTTTTGGAGTGGCTGACGATGGGATTGGGTCAAGCCGACCCTTCCGAGAGAGATATGCAGTTGGTGGCACTGGAACAACTGTGCATGCTTCTTCTCATGTCCGACAATGTTGATCGCTGCTTCGAAAGGTGAAAAATTCCCCCCAAATTCGTATTCAACTCATTTCTCGTTCTATATAGTTGTCCTCCCCGCACGTTTTTGCCAGCCTTGTGCCGTATATTACTCGACGATTCCGCACCTGATAGCGTGTTGGAGGTCACAGCGAGGGCCATTACTTATTACCTGGATGTTTCGGCGGAATGCACTCGTCGGATTGTGGCGGTGGAAGGTGCTGTCAAAGCGCTATGTTCTCGCTTGGTTATGGCAGATCTGACAGCTCGCACATCGCGTGATTTGGCCGAGCAGTGCGTCAAAGTAAACGCGGATTTTCAAGATTTCAAGAAAGATTTTTCAAGATATTAACACGGATTTTGGCTTAGGTTTTGGAGCTGATTTGCACACGAGAAGCAGGAGCAGTTTTCGAAGCAGGGGGCTTAAATTGCGTGCTCTCGTTTATCAAGGATTCCGGCTCCCTCGTCCATAAAGATACCTTGCACTCCGCAATGGCCGTTGTCTCCAGATTGTGCTCCAAAGTAGAGCCTCAAGATGCCAGTTTACCCGCGACTGTAGATGCCTTGTCAACCTTACTGCGCCATGAAGACGCTCATGTAAGTGTGACAGGTGTTCGCCTTTTCAAACTCGCAACGCTAACGGTTTTTTGTGGAGAGAGCCGAAGCTTGCTTCACTTATGTCAACAACTGCGTTCCAGAATTGACCAGATGAACAGTTATTTTTTTCCTTTTAGGTGTCGGATGGTGCGTTGCGCTGCTTTGCATCTTTAGCGGACAGGTTCACAAGACGGGGTATTGACCCAGGACCTTTGGCTGAACATGGCTTGGTGTCGGCCCTCTTATCGCGTTTATCCAGCGCTGCAGGTGCCAATTCCGGACCCGGAACCACTTCCGCCGGTAAAACCTTGAATTTTTAGTTTCTATTAATAGTTTCCTTGAATTTGACTATTTTTTCTCAGATTCTCTTTCGTTACTTGAATTTTTATTAATCTTGTACTTAAAGACTTAAATTAACTTAACCTACGCATTGTTTATTTAAATTTAACTTTGAGCTTTTTTAATTTTTTTGGGTGGAATTTATTTGAGAGTTTATCGTTTATTTAATTTGAGTTTAACTCGATTTTTTACATATTTTTTTACGATTTATATTATTTTATAATTGTATTGTCTATTTTTAAAAAAAAATATTTATTCATATTTATTATTCGTTTTATTTGCTCAAATTTCGATTAACTGTATTTTTGAAGGAACTCCAGGAGCCGGATCAATCCCTGTTCCCGCTGAAAGCAAATCGTCACCTTCAGTTTCAACTGTCATCAGTTTGCTGTCCACTTTATGTCGAGGATCTCCGGGCATTACCTATGTATGTAATTACGTTGATTGGGGTTGTCTTGAAGTAATTTTTGCGTCTTTTATTTGTAGTCTTTGCTGCGCTCTGAGTTGCCAGAAGCTTTGGAACGTGCGTTACAAGGGGACGAACGCTGCGTCTTGGACACCATGCGGTTAGTCGACCTGATTCTCGTTTTGGTGTTTGAAGGCCGGAAAGCGTTGCCCAAAGTCGGCGCCACCATTACAGGCGGCAGTGGTGGGAACGGCAACGGAAGTACCGGAAGTGCGACCCGCATGCCCGGGTTGCGGCGTTTGGATAGCGCAGGTGAAAAAATGCACCGACAGCTCATCGACTGCATTCGGAGCAAAGATACGGATGCGTTAATTGACGCCATCGATACCGGAGGTGAACCCTGTTTTGCATATCCTTTTTCTTTTTAAACATTTAAAATTCGCATGTGTCCCCTGATTGAAATGCTAATAATCATCTGTCGTGCAGGAATTGAGGTTAACTTTATGGACGACGTGGGCCAAACCTTATTGAACTGGGCGTCTGCGTTTGGGACGCAGGAAATGGTCGAGTTTCTCTGCGAACGTGGTGCAGACGTTAATAAAGGTAATTTGATGCCCGTTACGAGGAGCAAGACTCATTTTAAGGGTTCGTGCAGGTCAGCGATCTTCCTCCTTGCATTACGCGGCCTGTTTTGGACGACCAGCCATTGCCAAAGTGCTATTGCGCCATGGAGCCAATCCGGATTTGAGGGACGAAGATGGAAAAACGCCGCTGGATAAAGCCCGTGAAAGGAATGATGAAGGGCACCGTGAGGTAGCAACCATTTTGCAATCTCCAGGTAGGATTTTTATATCTCTATATATATATATATATTAAAAGAAAAAAGTTCGTGAGCATAAAGTATCTGGAATTTCGTTATCTAGGGGAGTGGACCTTACCCCAAGAAAATAAGGAGAAAAAATACGAAGCTCCTGAAACGGATTTGGAATCCAATGAACCTAAAGGCGACCCTGAAATGGCTCCCGTGTATTTGCGACGTCTTCTGCCCGTTTTCTGCCACACTTTCCAGAGCAGCATGGTCCCTTCCATCAGGTAACTATTTGGGGTAGTTTTGCAGGGTAATGTGGTCAATTTATGGTTATTTTAAACTCAAGGCGGGCGAGCTTGAGTTTGCTCAAGAAAATGGTTCACTACATGCAGCCGGCCTTTCTCTCTGCGTTAACCCAAGCAGAGGTCAATACGCTCGTGTCCACTCTCGTAGAAGTGATCGCCAACGTTTTTGACAACGAGGTAAGCCCTGTTCGCGCGTATTTAATTTTTTTTTATGAATGATTACCGAAGTTTTAATCCTGCTTCTGGGGCGGTTTCTTATAGGAGGATGAAGACGGACATCTGGTTTGCCTTCAGGTCCTGACAGATCTAATGAAAAAGTCACCGTCGAGTTTTTTGGAGCATTTGGCTCGTTTGGGGATCTTTGCTAAAGTGCGAACTTTGGCTCGAGAAGATGAAGACGAGGATGAGCCGAGTCTTTTAACCATCACCAAAGCTGGATCTAAAGAAGAAGTAAGTTTGTGGTCATTTATTGATAGATGGCAGTTTTTTAATAATTTTTTAATGATTCTCTTCTAGGAGGACATTGAGGATGCAAGCGAGATCCAAATTGGGAAAGCGTATCATTGGAAGGATTGGTGTGTGGCACGAGGCAGGGATTGCCTTTACATTTGGAGCGACGCAGCAGCTCTGGAATTGTCCAATGGTTCAAATGGCTGGTTCCGGTTTATTCTAGATGGGAAGTTAGCCACCATGTATTCCTCCGGGAGTCCAGAAGGTGGTACAGATAGTTCAGGTACAAATTTTTTTCCTAAATTTTCCTGTACACTTCCTGATCTGCGTGAAGATAGTGCTAATTTGATGATTTGCAGAAAACCGTGGCGAGTTTATGGACAAATTGCAGCGTGTCAGGTCCCAAGTGAAACCAGGCATGCGTAGTCAGCCGATTTTATCCAGTCCTAATGCGACCCACTTGGCAGTGGGTAACTGGTCCCTGGGTTGCAATAAGGAAGGCGAATTAACGATTCATAACTCTGATGGGCAACAAGTATGCAAATTTGCTGACCTAATGAAAATAAGCTAATCCTAACTAATTTGTTTACATTCAGTCTTCCTCGCAGCAAGCTACAGTCTTGAAAGAAGATCTGCCTGGTTTCATTTTCGAGTCCAATCGTGGAACCAAGCATACGTTCACGGCGGAGACTGCCTTAGGCCCCGAGTTAGCCGCCGGATGGACCGTACGCAGAGGCAAACGCTTTAAATCCCAAGCCGAAGCTACGAAACAGAAAGTGAAGACACAAGCCAGGGAAATCTACCAACGATATTTCCAAGTAGCCCAAGCTCAGCCTCGTGGTATTGTGGCACGTTTGGCGGGAATTGTATTACAGGTCGAACGCGCCTGTCAGTCTCAAGTAAGCTAGAAATGTTAAAAAATCTAAAATCATGAGAAATTTACGATTAATTATTTTATTTTTTTAAAGGAAAATAATAAAGAAACGAATCAAGCGCTAGGTCCCTGGCAAGATATGCTACGAGCAGCTTTGAATGATCTTCGTAATCTGCTGGAAGAAGACGGCACGTTGTCTGCTTTTGAGCTGCAAAGTAGTGGATTGGTGCAAGCTTTGTTGAGACTTTTGTCCTTGGCAGGACTTGGCGAAGCTTACCAAGGCACTCGTGCAGGCAAACGGATGATGAAAGAACGGATTAGCATCTTCAAACAATGCTTTCAAGTGAGAAAAGTTTGCCCTGGCTAAAGAAAACGTTATGAAGTGTCAATTTTCTTTGTTTAGGCCAAGACCGAGGATGTGCACATGTCACCGGGCGTCAGTTTGGTCCGGAAATTGGTTTCGGTCCTTGAATCGATCGAAAAGCTTCCTGTTTACTTGTACGATACCTTGAGCTCCACTAGCGGCTTACAAGTAAAAGTTTACTTTTATTTTGATTTGATTTAAGATAGATTAAGACAGCACTAATATTTGTATTTTTGGTTAGATTTTGACAAAGAGGTTCCGATTTCGCTTGGAAAGAAGCACAGGCGAAACGGGATTGACGGATCGCACTGGCCGAACGCTGAAAATGGAGCCGTTGACCACAGTAGCTCAGTTAGAACGTTACCTGCTAAAAATGGTGGCTAGACAGTGGTATGATTATGACCGATCCACCCTGGCGTTCGTTCGGAAGTTGAAAGATGGACAAAAATTCAACTTCAGGCATTCAAGGGACTTCGATGAGAGCGGATTAATGTTCTGGATTGGAACGAATGCAAAGTAAATATTTCGATACGAATTTTTAAGGGTCAGTTTTTATTTTTGTTTTGCTTTGTTTGGTGTGTTTGTAGGACTGTACCTGAGTGGGTGAATCCTGCACAAGTGGGATTAGTGTTAGTTACGTGCTCTGAAGGCCGCAATTTACCGTATGGGCGTCTGGAAGATATTTTGAGTAGAGATTCAGCTGCGTTGAATTGCCACACTAACGACGATAAACGCGCCTGGTTTGCCATTGATTTGGGAGTCTGGGTTGTTCCTTCTGCGTATACTTTACGCCATGCTCGTGGATATGGCAAATCAGCACTTCGTAATTGGGCTTTCCAGGTAAGTGAGGATTACGCAAACTTCTCGTGAGTAACAAAGAGATCCTGTTTAACCTCCTGTAAGTTGTGTTGGAACTTTTAATTATGAAGCTTGTTATTGCGACGAACTTTCAATTGCTTTCAACTTTGTAAATTACTCGTAACTTTCCTAGTCTGTTTTATGAGTGAAGAATGGATTGAATGTCCCTTTTCTTTAGAACTCTAGGTAGTTTTTTACTGTTGTTTTTATGTTACTTTTTATAGTTCATTCCACACTTTTAATAACTTTAATTTCCGTCTTTTTAATCTTATCGTTTGCAAGAATATGACCATTCTTTGTTTGATTACCTGGTTTTTCTACGAGTTGGCTTAGTTCTAATTCCGTTAGATAGTTGGAACGCGAGTGGCACTGAAATTCCACGTGCTGTTACTTGATCTTACCAAAGCAGTCGTGGCCGAGTGGTTAAGGCGTCTGACTAGAAATCAGATTCCCTCTGGGAGCGTAGGTTCGAATCCTACCGACTGCGAGATTTTTTCTTCTTATTTTTTAACATACGAGTTACCTTTCTCTGTTTTTCTAAATATTATAATTAAGATTAGTACTTGTATAATTTAATTCATACCAAAAGCAACATAAATTAATGTATCGCATGAATGTGTAAATTGTATATTGTTCCTTTGCATTTAGGTCTCGAAGGACGGCGTTATATGGACCACATTGTCCACCCACGTGGATGATTGTTCGCTAAACGATCCCGGCAGTACCGCCACATGGCCGTTGGAGCCCGCTGCTGAAGAAACGCAAGGTTGGCGCCATATTCGCTTGCAACAAACGGGCAAAAATGCGTCCGGACAAACACACTATTTGAGTTTGTCCGGCTTCGAGATTTACGGCCGAGTCACCGGCGTTTGTGAAGACTTGGGGCGTGCTGCACGCGAAGCAGAAGCCAATTTGCGCAAACAACGCCGTTTGCTCCGTTCCCAAGTTCTTAAACACATGGTAGTCGGTGCTCGTGTCATACGCGGCATTGATTGGAAGTGGCGAGACCAGGACGGTAACCCGCCTGGCGAAGGTACCATCACCGGAGAACTCCACAATGGTAAAAAAAGACTTAATGCCATCCTCTTAATCTTGGGAATCCTCCTAATCTTTTTGTCTAAAAAATCTTATTTTAAAGGTTGGATTGACGTTACTTGGGATCATGGTGGTTCCAATTCCTACCGTATGGGTGCCGAAGGCAAATATGATCTGAAATTGAGTCTTAACTATGACCCAGAGTCCCACGTAACAACTATCAATACCAAAACATCCCTTTTCAGTAAGTTGTAACAGTTGAAATGTTGAAGCTTTTGAAGGGGTTATAGACGATTTTCTATGTTCAGCTGCAGCCAAGTCACTAAAGCCTGCTAACGTGGAAAAATGCGGTAGCAAAAGCGGCAGTAGCAGCGCTACTACCAGTGTTTTGACCAGCCGAAAGTCCAGTTCCACCCCAAGTTTACCCGAAGTAACCGATAGTCGTGCCAAAGGGTCTGTTGCGTCCACAGAACAAGCAACGTCTGTCGATAATCTGACCACAAAGGTAGTAACTCCTTTTTATTTCTTTAGTTTACTTAGCTGCATACAACTAGTTTAATATTTTGTTAAGTTTGAAATTACTGTTTATTTACATTTTTTCTGTTAATTATTATTATTATTTATAGTAATTACCCTATAATATTGTTTCATCTTAAGATAGTATTGAATGAGTATTAATGTTGAATTAGTATTAGTATTGAATTTCCAAAACAATACTAATTAAAGAATTTGTATTGTTTTGGTTAGACATTATTTTGTATTCTTATATAATAATATTGTTTCAACTTAAGATAGTATTGAATGAGAATTAATGTTGAATTAGTATTGGTATTGAATTTCCAAAACAATACTAATTAAAGAATTTGTATTGTTTTGGTTGGAAATTATTTTGTATTCTTGTTTTGGTTTTCTTTAATTTACGTATTTTTCTTCCAGACCGCTGCTTCTGTAGCTGAAAACGTGTTGTCCATGGCGAGCGCTGAGGCACTAGTATCTTTCACTGGGGACGACGTGACTTCCAGCAGTCCTTCCAAGGATAAGAAGGGCAGTAAACGCCTGGCGGCCATGATGGAAGCACTACAACGGTCAGCGCTTTCTGATTCAACTTCCAGCTCGACCTTTTCCTCGCTGTCACCTAAAACGGTGACTGCCGCTTCCGATTCGGTCAGCAGCACTGGGTTCACGTCCGTTGCTTTGGAAGACGCGAGCGAATCCGCAGTTTCAGGCTTAGCCGTTGCTGCCACGTCCTCCGACAGCCACAAAAACGCCAAAAACAGCATTCTAATGGGCTCCATGCCTGCTTCTGGTAGTACTCCTTCCTCCTCCGCTTCAGCGTTCCTCTCTTCGTTCTCCTCTACAACTTCCCCTTTAACACCCATGCCTAATGTAACCATTAGCGTGTCCTCAATTCCGTCCGAAGAACTGGCTGCCAATAGTGCCGCCACAGCCACTGCAGCGGAGCAATCTCTTTCGCTACGTGACACCAGTCAATCATCGGATGACAGCGCGAATTTGGCCTCCGAGTTGGTGGATTTGACTGAAGAAGTTCAGATCTTGTTTGGCCAATCCGTCTTAGCCACTACTGCGACCACCGAAACTACCCCCACGCCTCCTATAACTTCATCTGTGCGCACTTCGTCTACTATGAGCGTCTCGGTACCGAATTTGTGCGTTTCGAGCTCCGAAGCGGATCGCGATCCTTCGACCCCCGTTTCGTTCCTAGAAACCTTCGCCTGCGCGCGCAGACGCCACCTAGCCGGGACTACCAACCTGAATGGCAGCGGTAGCACCAATAGTGGTGGCGTTGGAAGTACCAGTTCGGGAGGCGACGCCGGCGGAAGCAGTTCTTCCAACCCAGCTACTTTTCATTCAAATGCCAAAACCGACAGTCATGGTGGATCCACAAACGCGTCCACTGCTTCATCGTTGTTCGGACGAGGACCCAATGCGGTGTCCAGTCTGGTTCGGTTAGCGTTGTCCAGCAATTTCCCTGGTGGAATCCTCAGCACCGCGCAAAGCTACCCGAGCTTGAGCAATACATTGAGCAGTATTTCAGGATCCGGCAGCAATGCAGGAGTTGCTTCCGGCTTGGGACAAGCGTTGACCATGAGTTTGACGTCATCAAGCGATTCCGAGCAAGTTAGTCTCGAGGTAGTTTTTTTTTAATTCATATTTTTGGATTTTTTAATTAAACAAATTTAAAAAACTAATATAAAAAATTTAAAATAAAAAAAAATTAACATATTTTTAAAAAAAATATTTTACATTGTATTCTTGTTTTGGGTAGGATTTCTTGGAAAGCTGTCGAGCGACTACGTTGTTAGCCGAATTGGAGGACGACGACGAGTTACCTGAGCCTGATGACGATGACAATGAAGATGATGATGAGAATGAAGACGACGATGATTACGAGGAAGTTATGGTACCCCGAAATGCAAAAGTTGTAGTTAAATTGAGTGAGAATTAATTCGTGTTTGTGTTTGCCGTAGGAGGAAGAAGGTTTAGAGTCGAGGAATAGTAAAAGGAGAAGTTGGGACGATGAGTTTGTGCTGAAACGACAGTTTTCGGCTCTGATCCCAGCGTTTGATCCCCGTCCGGGCAGAACGAACGTAAACCAAACGACAGATTTGGATATTTCACCACCGGTCTCCGAAGACCATGCCGAGGCTACTTTAGCCACTGTAAGCGAATGCGAAGAAGTATCTGCAGCTTCGGATTCCGGTTTGGATAGCGCCGTACCTCAACCTAAATTGCATTTGACACTACGTGGTCCTGGACTCACTGGCGTAAGTTTCTTTTTTTCCGTCTTTATTTTCTGTGGTTCAATCTTCAGAAGGTACCGCAAGAGAATGGAGGATTCTCAAGCTTTTAGTTAATGGTGGTATGATTTATACCAACTGGTGTTCATAATTGTCTTGTATTATAGGTCAGTGACGTGGAAATCGATTTGACGGATCCAACTGGAACCATCTTCCGAGCCGTGCAGCAGTTGATGCAAATCTCAGCCATTGGCACACGTCAAGAAAAAATGCGACGTTTGTGGGAACCTACTTACACGTAAGAACTAAGCGAATGTTCATAACTAATAATTATTTTGTTTATTTTCTTACTGTGTATTATTATGTTATAATGCATTTTTATATTATTATATATTTTTATATTATTGTATTAAACAGTCAATATTAATGTATTTTTACTATCGATATTGATGTTATTGTATCGATATGATTATCATTTCTTATTGGAATGATAAATTAAGGTTTTTAGTTATTTGAAGTGTTAGTTTATAGTAATCAAGCAATTATAATAACATAAATTACTTATTTGTTAATTCCGCGTATGCTTACTTGTTTTGTTGGTCACTGTAGGATCATTTACAAGGAATCCAAAGATGAAGCTGTTGCACCTGCGCAAATGGACGATCATATGAAGTCAGATGAGGTTTTTCCTGTCACTATCCATGCTAGTAATGGTTGGGTGGAAAGTCCTGGTGCTTGCACTGCTGGTGATGTGCTTCTTTTATTACGGCAGCTTTTTGTTCTCAGCGAAACCTCCACTCATTCAGGTATGAACTAACACTTCACTTCGAAATATATTTTCACCAAATATTGTGCTGTTAATAACGATTTTCGAAAACATTAGGTGAGGTAGATAATGCTGGATTGCAGCGAGGAGGCTTGCATATCCTCGGTGACGAGTTTTGCAGCAAAAAAATCACCAACAAACTGTCTCAACAACTGGCGGATCCTTTGGTCCTATCAGCCAGCGCTTTACCTTCCTGGGCCGATCTCTTGCTTACGTCTTATCCCATGTTGCTCCCGTTTGATACCAGGCAAGCGTACTTCAACGCGACCGCCTTTGGCACTTCCCGTTCCATTGTGTGGCTCCAGAGCCAACGAGATTCGACGCAAGATCGAAGCCGAGGGCCTGGTCCTTCCCCTCGTCGTGACGATCCTCAAGAATTCCGTATTGGAAGACTCAAACACGAACGCGTTCGAGTGCCTCGAGGAGATCGCTTACTAGACTGGGCTGTGCAAGTCATGAAAGTCCATGCAGATCGCAAAGCTATCCTTGAAGTACTTTTTTGGTATTATTTGAACTGTTGAAGCTTACTTTCGTCTTATTTTAGGTGGAATTTCAAGATGAAGAAGGAACCGGCTTGGGTCCCACGTTAGAATTCTACGCATTGGTGGCAGCAGAAATCCAGCGGCGCGATTTGGCGTTATGGCTGTGTGACGATGATGACTTGGGCCAGAAAACTAGCTCCTCCCCTTCTTTGCCGTCCAGTGATGGAGCCAAACCACCAGGCTTCTACGTGTCTCGTCCTGCAGGACTATTCCCTGCCCCCTTGCCGCAAGATAGTCCTGATTGCGAGCGAGCAGAAGAATTGTTCTGGTTTATGGGCGTATTCTTGGCCAAGGCACTACAGGATGGACGTTTGGTGGACTTACCCCTATCCACGCCCTTCTTAAAGCTCCTTTGTCACGGCGACATTGGCTGTCCTATACGAGACAAGTAAAAAAACTGGGAAATTACTTTTTTAAATATTATTACTATTATTGTTACTAATTCGTATTTATTTATTAAGGAAAAGCTATGCTAGTCAAGGAGCGTTTGCTGGAGAAGAAGATTTGATGACTTCCTCCTGTTTCTCCCAAGATGGAGACATTGTAGCTTTAAGCAAATCTGTTAAAGACCAGCAGCCTTGGTAAATTGCTAGTTTTACTGACGGTTTTTTTAAAAGTTTAATTGACATTGCTGATATTTTAGGTTTAGCGGAATATTGTCCCATGAAGATCTTGTTGTTGTGGACCCCGTCCGAGGTCGTTTCCTCTCCCAAATGCGACAGCTAGCTCACCAAAGACGTCAAATTTTGTCCGATCACACGCTAAGTCCCGAAGACAAATGTCGACAAGCAGAAAACCTAACCTTGAACAGCCAACCTGGTCGTTTCGTTTCCACGATCCAAGCAGCAGGTTCACCCATCCGAATCGAAGATTTGGGCCTCAGTTTCCAGTACGCTCCCTCCTCTCGCGTGTTTGGATTCACGGACGTTGAACTGCGACCCGGCGGCGCCGATTTGGAAGTCACTTTAGAAACCGTAGAAGATTACGTGGATATGATGACCGAATTCTGTTTGGAGCGAGGTATTCGACGCCAAGTTGAAGCCCTAAGGAAGGGATTCGACCGAGTTTTCCCCATGTCACGTTTGGCAGCTTTTAGTCCTAATGAGCTAAGATTGCTACTTTGCGGAGACCAGAGCCCTAATTGGACCCGAGAAGACCTTATTAGTTACACAGAACCCAAGTTGGGATACACCCGAGACAGGTATCACATCAATTACTTCCTTTTTCTCGTACAATCGAATTTCTCGACATTAATTCGTTAATTTTCCCCTTGTTTCAGTCCTGGTTTCCAGAGATTTGTGAACGTTTTGGTTGGAATGACTCCTGAAGAAAGAAAATCGTTCCTGCAGTTCACTACCGGCTGTTCCTCCTTGCCGCCAGGTAAATAGATTATTACTTCTTTGGCAATAAAATAGTTTTGTGCATGTTTTATTTATTTTTTAAAATTTTATTTTGTGTAGGTGGTCTTGCAAACCTCTATCCTCGCTTGACAGTAGTCCGCAAAGTGGACGCAGCAGGCAACGGCAGTTATCCCTCCGTTAATACTTGTGTGCATTATCTGAAACTCCCCGATTATGACAGTGAAGAAATTATGCGGGAAAGATTGTTAGCGGCTACCCGAGAAAAAGGGTTCCATCTTAATTAAGTTCCACTTGCTTTTTCTCCCAAAGGGTCTATATTTACTCCAGCCCAAATGTGAAGTTCGTATGATCGCACCATTTTCTCAAGGGACTTGGGACACTGCGTTCTCTGTCGTTATGTCGTAGTAAGCAATCCGCTCTCCTCCCAAATAAGCTTTTTTCCCCGTTTGCGGAATTTAGATAGCATAAACAATGTATAACGTGGGTTTCCTCCCATTTTTATTTCTCAATTTGTGGAAAAGGTGAAGTTTTTCGTAGTAATATCGATTTTAATGGCACATTTGAAATCACCCTTATTACGAAATAGTTATGTGCGTCAAGATGATAAAAAGACATGTACAAAAATGGAATTAGAGATAAGACTGTATTGGGGTTATAAGCCACGACAAATATAATCACTTCATAATAGGGGATAACGAGCTACGAAAAATGCGGATAGAACGATGATTTAACGTGGTTATTTAACGTCTTCTGCGGGACAAGATGTTGAGATATTTGCCCCGAGTCATCTCTTTAGCTTCTTCTAAGCCCAACTGGTAAGCAAGGTTCTGGAGGCGTTTCACTTCCGCTATTAAATTAGGACCCGACAGCAGGGAATATTCTAAATATAAACATTAGCGTGTAATTTGAAAAACGGCAAGTAGAAGTAAAGCACTTACTAATTAGCATGCTGTAATCTTCAGGGTCCAAGTCTTTGGGAGCTGTAGTATTCTTTGGGGAAGGCGGCGTCGAATCTGGGGCGTCTTCATCGCCGGCGAAATCGTTCACTCCGGGCACTAGTAAAGAGAAAGTAAGAATGTCAATCAAGGAGATAAACTTTAAAAGCGATTTAAAAGAGGCTATCAAAATTACATTTACTTTGTTCAGGCCATAGATCCGGAGAGGCCCTATCCAGCTTTTCCATACTTAGCAAGCTTTGGTCGAAGCCTACATTCGACAGATAGTTAGATTGAGTAAGTAAATTAATTAATAAAAACTTGTATTACTTGCTAAGGACGGTATATCTCTTTCTGTTGTTGGACTGGTGCTTATGGCTATGTTAGGTTCACTTTCTGCCATCATAAGGCAGAACGCATCTGTAATTCTTGACTAAATTAAGGACAACGTTTACATAAAATACTTTGCTTTCGTATTATGACTATTTACTTGGGTTAGGTTGGAAATTTATGTTTGCGGTCTCGGATTATACCAAATCGAAAAAGACGCGTCAAAATTTTTTGCTAATGGCGCGATATTAGAACGGGTTCCTTTATTTCTCAATAGATGTAGGAATTACTGACAATATTAGTTAGTTATTTCAACGATAGATTGTCGAAATTGCTCAGTGGCTAAAGAATTTCCTAAAAGAAAACACGTGTGTTTCGGGTCTTTTTTTCTTACATTCCCAAACTTTAATCTAGGTAAAGGTACATTGTCAAATGTCGGGATATAATCTAAATTAATTTAATGTTCTTAGAGTTGGAATGGAAAATGACGAGCGTTTCAAGCACATTGGGAAGGATCCTAGGTTCAGGAGAATTCCGAAATTCGAGCAAAAAGTTAAAATCGATAAACGCTTCAAAGGCATGTTTGACGACAAGAAGTTTAAGCTCAAATACACAGTCGACAAGCGAGGAAGGCCGGCTAATTTCTCCACAAGCGATAATCTTCGACGATTTTACGATCTGGGCTCGGGGAGCGATGATTCTAACGAAGAAGAAGAACAAGAAGAACCCAAGCCAGACGAAATCTCACAGCCGAAAACCAAATCTATCCGAAAACGTGCATCTTTAGCCAGCCCGTCAGAAAAGAATTCAGAAAAAACTGAGCGAGTTAGTAAGGAAAAGAAACCATCCGTCTCTGGAAAATGGAAAGTTACAGATGCTAATGAATCGACCGTTAAAGAAGATCGTAGTACGAATCGCAAGTCAAAAATGGTGGGTAAGAAAACGCAGGACACCATACCACATGCGAAAGCTTCTCGCAATACCGAAGATTCTGATGAAAGCGAAGACGAGGCAGAAAGCGAAGTCGAAGATGAAGAAAGCGAAGAGGACGACGTTGAAGGTGAACAAAGCGAAGAGGACGAATCCAAACCAGCTCAAAGCATCACCGATAAGCTTCAAGACTTGCATGTGGACTACGCGAGAGGAGAAGGTCGCCTTTTGTCGGATAGTTCTTCTAGTGACGACGAATCTTCGGGTGAAGATGAGGAGGAGGAAGATTTGGTCCACGATTGGGGGGAGTTAGATAGAGATGCTGAAAGAACCGAAAATGCCACTGCTCGTTTAGCCGTTTGTCACATGGATTGGGATCGGATTAAGGCAATAGATTTATTTGTCCTACTCCAGTCCTTCGCTCCTCCTGGTGGCACCGTTAAATCAGTCCGAGTAAGTTTAGATTCTCTCTTTTCGATTTATCCGCCAATTTTTGACCATTTGCCTTCTGAACTTTCTGAAGATTTATCCATCCGAGTATGGCTTACAGCGTATGCAAGAAGAAGAACTCCATGGCCCACTTGAGCTCACTAAAACCACATTGCCAGAAGACCAAGACGTGGATAAAGTATAGCTAGTCAAGTTGCATTGGGGATTTTTATCTAAAAATATGCTGTTATTTCAGGAGGATTCCTATCACATGGAGCGATTACGGCAATACCAGCTGAGTCGGCTGAAATATTACTACGCTGTCGTCGTTTGTGACTCGGCTGCTACCTCAGCCCGAATCTACCAGGAATGTGATCGAATGGAATTCGAAAGCAGTGCAGCTCGTTTAGACCTTAGGTTTATCCCCGACGACATGTCGTTTGATCAAGTAGGTGTTGTCTAGTCAGCTTTGTGCAATTCAGGCTTGTCTTGATTGTAATCGTAATCGTTTTTCGTGTTGACAGGAACCTAAAGATGTGTGTGCAAGCATGCCAGATCCTACGCAGTATCAACCGCGGCATTTCATGACGTCAGCGTTGCAGCAAGCAGATGTGAAACTCACGTGGGACGAAACTGACCCAGACCGTAAAGTAGCGTTGGATAAATTGTTTACCAATCCCAAGAAAGGGAAAGGCACTGCAGAGGCTGTTAAAGACGATGATTTGAAGACCTTCTTGGCAACCTCTAGTGAAGAAGAAGGTGAGTTTTGGGTTTCTTTTTGAATTCAATTTAATGTGACTCAATTTACTGTTCTGTTTTATTACAGAATCGGAAGAAGATGAGGGGGTTGGGACCGATGATGGCACTTTGGCCACGGACGAGAAATCACAGATTAACAAGTATAGGTCTTTGTTGGCCAATTTGGAAGAGCAAGACACTAAGAAGAAAAAGAAAGGCGATGTCGATATGGAGATGGAGATCACTTGGGGGGTTGGGTTGAAAGAAAAAGCGGAGGAAATAGTGCAAAAGAAATTGGCTGGAGTGGATAAGTTGACACCGTGGGAAGAGCGGTTGCAAAAACGCAAAGAGAAATACCGTTTAAAGAAATTGGAGAAAAAGAAGGTGCAAGGTGATGACGAAGAAGATGAAGAGGGAGATGAAGAAGAAGATGAGGACATTCCTTCCGATATTGACCTGAATGATCCGTATTTTAAAGAAGAACTTAGTAATCCTGACTTTAAGTCCAAGAAGCCAGGGAAGGGAAAAACGAGAAAGTCTAAATTAAGAGACGACACTGATGAAGAAGATACTGATAAAAAGCGAGCTGAAATGGAATTGCTCTTGATGGACGATGAAGAAGGCAATAAGAAGCATTTTAATCTGAAAAACTTGATTGAAAGTGACAAAAAAGGGAAAAAGAAGACAGCCAAAGAAGAAAGTGTCGCTACTGGCAAAGACGACAATTTCGAGGTACGAATTCATTAACACCCTTTGATTTTCATTAACGATTATAAACGATTGGCGAATTCAATTTAGATGGAAGTGAAAGATCCGCGTTTTTCAGCTTTATTTACCTCGCATCTTTACAATGTGGATCCGTCTGACCCTAATTTTAAGAAGACGAAAGGCATGGAAAGGATTTTAAGCGAGAAGCAAAAGCGAAGAGCAGCAGATCCGATTGATGTAAGTATTTTCTGGGGCAGTTAGCATAACAATATATATTTTTCAAATGTTGCTCATGAATAATTCAGGAGCCGGCTTCGAAGCATCTCAAAACGCAGAGGGAATTGTCTCGATTAGTCAGTTCCATTAAAGCAGGTGCGAAGAAAATAAAGAAGACTTAGACATTTGATTGTGCTTGGTTTATTAATACAAATTATACAAGATAAAAGCACTTGATTTAAAAAAAAACACATTGGCGATCACGCAATAAGGGGTTTCCCGCCATTCCTTGTTTACATCGGCGCTGACGTCACTTCCGTGAAAGTGTTTGGAAGAACTTTGGTGGAGCACACTCGACAAATTCTTATCGGCTTTGAGGATTGAGTGAATTTCCTAGTTCCTGCCTATCCAAATACAGAATGTCTGGTCGCGGAAAAGGAGGTAAGAAGCATTTAAATTGGTGATTTAACTTTTACAAAGGATCGTTTGCACGATGATCATTTCATAAACTTCGACCAAATTCCGTGTCCGTGGCCATAAAACTTGGACAAACGGCCATGCTTTCAATCAGCGTGCTTGTACGTTTAACTTGGGTCATGTTGGCATGTACCTTTTATTTGTCCCTTTTGTTTAACTACATTAACTACACGATGTAGTTAATTATATAGCCAAACTAAAGGGACTTGAATTACTCTTAAACAAATGCTTTTATTTCTGTACGCACGCACGCTCTGTTGTTTTACATTTTGTCATCACTAGAATTTTATGGTATAAAAAGACAAGTAATTAAGGGAAACTATGTTTGCTACTGGATTGGCAGGTTTTCATAAATTGACTTTTTGCCATTGTAGGAAAGGTTAAGGCCAAGGCAAAAAGCCGTTCTAGCCGCGCTGGTTTGCAGTTCCCTGTGGGTCGTATTCATCGTTTATTACGCAAAGGCAACTATGCGGAACGCGTGGGAGCAGGTGCTCCTGTTTACTTAGCTGCCGTAATGGAATATCTGGCCGCTGAAGTTTTGGAGTTGGCTGGAAATGCAGCTCGGGACAATAAGAAGACGCGTATCATTCCCAGACATTTGCAATTAGCCATTCGTAACGACGAAGAATTGAATAAACTGCTGTCAGGCGTTACTATAGCGCAAGGTGGTGTCCTGCCCAACATCCAAGCTGTATTATTGCCCAAGAAAGCTGAAACTTCGGGCTCGACTGGGAAAAGCTCCAGCAAGGGCAAACAACAGTCTCAGGAGTATTAAAAATGCCGAAAGCAACCAAGCAATCCTGGATCCACCTGTATTTCCCTATTTTTCCACATTTGGTAGATATTACTATTTGATTTAGAACGCATTGACATTAGGTGATTGCTCGTTTGTTCGTTCCCAAGCGTGTGAGCGAAAGTTCGGAATTAAAACTATTATTTGCCTCCCGGATTCTTGTTTTCCTTCCTAAATTAAAAATGTCTGTATCTCATACTATTAAAGAAAGACACGAAAATTAATGAGATGGATTATGGCGTATTAATACAGCCTTAATTTACTTTCGTAGTTCGCATTATTGGCTTATTGGAAATTGATGTAAGGAGGTGGAGTCTAAGCTTCGCGTGTTTCGTTGCTTGGCAAAGCGAGTATTGTTTATGCCCCGCCTACATTCTTCTGCAGTCTGGTGCAGCGGGGTGCAAGGGGAAGTTGACAGGTGAACAACAGTGAAAATCCTGAATAAATGACGGTATTTGCACGCGTGCAAGATCGTTTATTCTGAGAAAGGACCAATGGGCTGTTAAAACCCTTTTTCTGAAAAGTGAAAAAAATCAATATTCCAAGGTACTATAAATAGTAGAATAAATAGTAAAAAAAAAACTAATCTTATCCGTGTTATAGCTATACAGCTACACAGCTGTAATATATATGTCTGCCGGGTTTTCTTTCTTTCGAGTAAAGGTGACAGAGTAACGGCACTGCGGCTTAAAGCGAACAAAAAAACTAGTCTTTTGATATCCAGTCATGAAATCGTGCAATAAAGATTCGCGCCCGCGAGCGGTCAGGCTTAATTTGGGAGATCGCGAAAATGACACTGAAAGTGGAGACGAAGAAACTCAAGCCAGAGTAAAACCGTACGAAACACATCTTATTATTATTCAACTTCGTCTTATTATGTAGCGTTTTTATTGAAAATAGAGGGGGGGAAGACCCCGAGTCCCTCGATTTTTGGCTTTTACGCTCAGAATCCAATCGTCGTTTCCCAGTCGTGCGTTTCAAGTCGAGTATGTTAGCTTCCCAGTCCCCGCTAAGGATCGGCAAGTACTTCAACCTAACTTACCGAACTTCTCAAGCCGAAACCTGGCTAATATCATCCTTACTCAACACGCACGGCTTCACCGAAGTATCGCATCAATGCAGCGAGTTTAATTTGCTCTGGACCGGCTCGCATCCGCGTCCTCATACTTTCTCCAACTTGGCTGCTTACCAGCGCGTCAACCACTTCCCAAGATCCTATGAAATCACCAGGAAAGACCGTCTGTATAAGAATGTGGAACGGATGCAACACAGCAAAGGTCAACGCCACTTTGATTTCATACCTGCCAGTTTTGTCATGCCTGCCGAGTATCGGGAATTCTGGTCCGCCCATCACAGACTCCATGGACCATGGATTGTCAAGCCTGTCGCTTCCTCTCGTGGTCGTGGGATTTACATTGTTAGCAAAGTAAAACATAAACCCTTTTCCGTTTATCTCGCAGCCAATCTTTCCATTTGTGTACCCTTTGTCTAGCCCGAAGAAGTTCCTTTGGAAGAACCCGTTTTGGTGTCAAAATATTTGGACAATCCTCTTTTGGTAGACGGCCATAAGTGTGATTTACGATTATACGTCGCTGTCACGTCCTACGACCCATTAGTTATCTATTTGTATCGGGAAGGATTGGTCCGTTTTGCAGCTGTCAAGTATAACTCTTCGGGGGAGAGTTTGGATAATCCTTGCATCCATTTATGCAATTATAGTATCAACAAATATCATTCCGACTTTGTGATGTAAGCTCACAAAATCGTAAAATGTACTATTATCATATAACCCTAGTTTATTGGTTTCAGATCCCAAGATCCTTCAGCTGAAGATGTGGGCCATAAACGCTCGCTAAGCGGTTTATTACGTTGGTTAAGAACTCAGGGCAGTGACGTAGCTGCATTGATGCGCAGAATTGAGGATTTGGTGATCAAATCCATATTATCCGTGGCAGCTCCTGTAGCTGCTGCTTGCAAAATGTTTGTTCCTCATAGAAACACTTGTTTTGGTAATGTATTACTCTTATAACTAATTATTTACTATGATGTATCAATTATCACACATTAGTTGTTTAAGTCAGTGCTTTTTTAAATTTCTTTTCGTATTTTTCACTCTTAGAATTGTACGGTTTCGATGTCTTATTGGACGCCGATTTGAAACCTTGGCTCCTTGAAGTCAATTTGTCTCCATCTTTGGGTTGCGAGTCTCCGTTAGACTTGCGTATCAAATCAGCCATGTTAGCAGATCTACTAACTCTCGTTGGAGTGCCTGCGGTAGACCCTAAGAACCCTCCAACCACTCAACGTCAAGGTCGATCTCGAACTACGGACAAATCCCAAGTAGACTTTAGAGTTTAACCGTCAGAATTCTTTAGTAGCGATTTATTCTCATTATAGCCGTATAGAAGAGCTCAGTCTGCGGACGCTCATCGACAACGTCCTCAGAATAAACCCAACCAGAAGAACGGGACTATCACTCCCACCTTGACGGCCGAGGAACAGCGAGTTATAGCTCAGATTCGAGATGAATACCTCCGCAAAGGTGATTTCGTACGAGTTTTCCCTACGCCTGATACCTGGGGACAGTATGGCGAATACTTACAAGCCACACCTTTCCAAGGCACTTCTTATACGTTCTCAACGTTCAACCAAGTCGTCCATGACCACTTGTTTCCTCCTGTGGTGACCCCTGCAGCTCTCCAAATCGTTTCCTCGAATGGAAACGCTAAAAACCGAACCCGCTCGGCTCAGCCGCGGATGAGTTCCAGCCATAAAGGGCGGAAAAAGGGTCCAAACTCATCCCAAGCATCGACAGGAACAGCGAATCTAGCCGGATCTCAGTCCCATTCCGTGGAGGAAACCATGACTTCTGTGTACGAGCAAACTTTTGGCAGAGGCTATATAGCAGCTCCTACTGCTGACAAAACCTTCACTGATAAGGAACTTTTTCTCAAAAGCATAGCGCAAAAGAAATTGCGAATTGTGGAATGTCTGGAGCAGGGTCACTTGTTCAGGTAGTAATAATTCAACGCCAAATCGAGTTATAGCTCTGAAATATGGCGTCTTTATTGATATCTTATGGTGTGTGTTGTAGCCAACCACAAGCGAGACAAGCATTTGCCAAATACTTGCGTTGCGTGCTCAACCGACTGCCAGAATTGGATCAGCAAGAATCTCACAACGAATCCACCTCGCAACTAGACTTGATCGAACGATTTCTACAACGAATGACCCTCAGGAACCAGCGAACCCCTTCACCGGCCAAATCACCTGTTAAAAAACTGCCCAACAAAGACCGTTTAGCGATTTTATCGAACCAACTCTTTGAGTTTATCGATAAATACGATAAAGAAACGCTCGCTCTGATTGCCATGGACATCCCTCAGTTGGAAGAAAAACTAATACCTTCTCAAACAGTGTCTGACTTCCTCGAAACTGCCAAGTAAGACAACAATAACTTAGCTTAATGTTCATATTCAATTTTTTTATTTTTCAAAATTTATTTTTGTTCTTTAGTGAAAGGGACTTGGAGGAAGTATTATGCTTGCAAACGAGGATCTCGCCCTTTCCGTATTTATTTTTGGGTCGGAGTGGAGCTCGAAGGGAAGCTCAGCCTATATCGAACGTTATGGGAGGAGCTAGTCCTCACCGCACTTTGAATTTACTACGAGAAGCATGTAGTATGGGTCAGAACCATCCGCTGCGGTCTGCAACAGTTATCCAGCCTAGAGTATATGATGCTGCGAGTGGGAAACCCCCTATACCGGAAAAGCAACGAACTGCGGAAAGCCGTCGTGAGAAATTTTCGCCTATGAAAAACAAAGAGAGCTTTGAAAAGAGCCTTGCATCTCCAAGCTCTTCCAATGGCAGCAGTCCAGTTAAAAGAGGCGTTCCTAATGGGAGGAGAGAGCGCTCTAGACGTTCGAACGAAGCTGAAATGGTCAAAGATGGAAATGCGACAAAGGATGGTTCTGCGTTTATGTATTCTGCCAAAGGAAAGTCTTCTGTTTGTAATCTTAGCGCTCCCAACACTCCAGTTTCCTAGTGTTGTTGACTTAAACTGATACTGCGAAGTGGCTTGTAATACTTAAGTAGGGTTCCTTCTAGTTTTGGCGTTGTTAGCTCTCTATTTCTTATCGCTACTAACGAAAAACTTGGTTCAATCTCTAGTCTACAGGGATAAGCTGCAATAACTCTGACCGATTTTTATATTAGCTACGAATCTTTCTACGGTTTATTAGTGATAGTGAATTGCTAGCAAAACATGTTTGGTTGTAATGTATTAACAAGATTGTAATATTGAAAAAATATTAGTTCGAAATTAAAAAGTTGCGCCTTTCTGCTGAAGTTCGCCACCTTACGTTCAGAACTTGTACCAATCAGTGAATGCTTTCAAAACAAAGACCACATTCTACGCAGTGACGTTCATGTTTTGCAATTGGAAGGGGTGGCAAACGTTCTTTATTAATGTACAGAAAAAAACAAACTGAGTTATAGAAATTAGCATAGTTATTGGAATTGCGCCTTGGAGTCAAGACTCAAGTTAGTCAAACAAATGACGAGTATACATGCATCTTCAGTTTCCACCACAACGCAATAGAAGCAAGTGTAGAGATGCCTTGGTATTTTCCTGGGTCGGACTCTTTGAAGAAAAGAGCCTGCCGATATCTCTTGCAGCGTTATTTGGGACAATTTTTAGAATCTAAGCTTGGGCTTGACCAGCTAAGCATAGATCTCTACAATGGAACTGGATCGGTCACGAATGTTAACCTAGATGTTGACGTAAGTTAACCCATTCCGTTTTAACATAACTTTGTCTTTGCCCTTTTGTTTTGGTGAAATTTTGTTGTTTAATAATTTATCTTAATTACCTGTATTAGGCCCTAAATGAAGTAGCAGAGCAACAAGGATTCCCCATAGCCTTCGTGTCGGGGTATATCTCCCAGATCTCTGTCTCAATCCCTTGGTCCGCTTTATTAAGTGAAAGCAGCTTCGTGGAGATCACTGGTCTGCACGTTACTGTCCAACCAAAGCAATGGAGGAACTCGGGGTTCATGTTCGAGTCCATGTTCAGTTCCATGAGCTCCAGTATGCAACTGGCTGAGGAATGTCTGAAACAAAAGGCTCCCGAAGAAGAAGAAGAAGCCGAAGCTCAACCCCAAACATTTGAAGGTCTCGAACTCTTTGCTCAAGCCATCGATGCAGGTACCAATTCCTCATAAAATTCCGTCTTCCATCCATAACATTGTATAATTTTAGTCCTGGCACGAGTGAAAGTCCGCTTCATCGACACTGTAGTGAGACTGGAGCATGTTCCGATCCATGGAATAGCTGGCGTAGCATTAGAAATCCTCATCAAACGGTAATTTGGGAAACTTGATGTAAGTTCCGAGCTAGCAAGAGACAACACTTTTATTAGGTTGGACTACTTTGATGTCGCTGGAACTGAAACTTGCAGTGGCGAAGTATATCATGAGAGTGCATTCACAGTCAAGAAGTTCTTTCTCGAGGGTCTCACCTTCGCATTAGGCGAGTTTTCGTCACAACAAAGTACGTTGTCAACTTCGATTAATGGCGATGCAGGTTTAAAAGCTGAAGAAGAATGCATTCCTATCGCTCGCCTTAACGGGCGCCATGAAATCTCTTTGAAACTGAAGCAAAATGAAGGAGCGCTTGGTCCAGATGTAATTCTCCCATTTGCTTTTATGAGCAGCGAATTAATTCTCCTTTGATTAGGTGGAAATTGATGTTCTCTTCGGAGCAGGACTCATCTTTATGTCCCCTCGGCAATTCCACGCCTTCACAGTTCTAGTTGAAAGCTTAACAAAGACTGCTACGTAATTCATGATATCTTCTTCCTGGAACTTTTTTCAATGATAATTCGTATCTAGGGAACCAAATCGGAGAGCTAAGATCAATAAACCCATGCATGCGTCAGATTTTCGCCGGATTGAACTGGATTTGCAACAGCAACTGCAGCAAGCTGCTTTGGGAGACGTATTCCACTCGAATGCACTGAATAAGAGAGGCTGGTCTTCAGCTAACGTTGGTAGTTTTGCTAAATTTACGAAAAAGAACTGCCTTATTAATATGATATTTATATAATGTCTTGTAGAGGATAGCGACGATGAATTCCAGCCATTTGGAGTCCAGGAGGCTGGTCAGCACTTTGAAGAAAAGGAGTTATACAAAAATGGGCCCAAGGCGGGAACAGTTAAAAGTCCCAAACCCCGAACGAATGGTTTACTTATCCGCCGAACGCGGTTTAGCCTGAAATTAGGCAGCGTTGCTGTAATATTACTTCATGAAGACCTCCTTACTTCCTCGACCGCGTCAGGAGGCTTTGTTGCGCCTTCCAGCTTCAAAATCATGAAGCAAACAGCGAACAAACTGTTCCAGAGCGTGGGAATACTGAATTGGACCCAAGGTTTTGAGACTGTGATACGGGATTTAAATAACGCCTGTCCCAAAAGTCATTTAAAGTAAACTAAACCATAATATCGATCTTTCTCATATTATTAGCATTTTTCTCATTGACTTGTAGGATTTTGGCTGCGCCTGTGACAATCCAAGGTCATGAAAACGTTTCACAAAGCTGCGCAATTCAGGATGTTGTGGCCACGATGGGCCATCTCGATGTGACAGAAGTTATTGTAGAGAAAGTTCAAGATAAACTACAATACGAAACAAGTCCAGTAAAGCGTACATTAAAAACCATTATTCTAAATGATAAGAAATTGCGTTGCGTTTTAGTTGCTGCGTTTTGCCGTTGCTAATTCGAGTACTGGACCGCATTGTACCGTTAAATTGACCAATGCTGAAGCTTCGAAACGCCTCAGCTCTAATTTAGCATGGCAAGTTAGGTAAAAATATAAATAAGTGTTAAATAATATAAATAACCGCAGTTGTCCTATAATTCGTCGTTCTTTTCAAGGATTACGTTGGCAGTTTGTGAAAGCGAGCTGGATTGTTCAATAATGGATCGCATAACCGCTCTGCTACAAAGTCATCCCTTATTCCCTGTCTTAACCAAATCTTCGTCGTTTGATTCCGGTAGTACGTTAGAGAAAGTTTTGGAAGCGGGTGCTGCTACTACGCATGTGCAGTTGTCCGCACCAGAGCTGATCCTCAACTTGAGGTTGGTTTAAAAAAATAAAAAAGCTGCTTAACAGAAGGAGAATTTTGCGGTTTGATTAGGTTTCCAATTCCTGATTTGCGGCCTATTCATGAACTAAACCGGATTCCTTGGTGGAGAAGATGTTTACGAGAGGACATTCTACGTTTGCAGCTTTATAAACCAGTCTTTAACGCAGAAATCAAGCCTGCTGATGACTCGCAGACCATTCACCTGGTTTGTAACTCACTCAAAGCTCTTTACCAAGTAAGAACTGTTTTTTTCCCCGGCTTTTCAGTGCGCATCATTATTTTGTCTCTTAACGCGAACTAGAGCGTTGTTTTCGTTGTTATGTTTATGTTATGTTGTGTTTAGTTTATGTTTAGTTTATGTTTAGTTTATGTTATGTTGTGTTTAGTTTATGTTTAGTTTATGTTATGTTGTGTTTAGTTTATGTTAAGTTTGTTTATGTTATGTTTAGGAAAATCGGTTTGCGGAATGGGTGTCTTTCTTGCGGTGCTCAGCGCCCGAAGGTGGAACAGTAGATATGTCCGAATCAGCTGGCAACTTGGATATGCCCAGGTTAACCCTCACTCTAATCCACTCCGAGTCGGGGCCAGGTTTAACGATTCATCAGGAAATTGATGAAGACTCGGATGATTCCATGAGTTATCAATTCAACGCGAAGCCAGATCCCATGACTATGTCTACGGGTGAAGCTTTGTTGAAAATGACCCTTTCTGAGCCTTCGCCTTTCGGCAAGAAAAGGCTAATCCATAAGGGACAACATCATAAGGATGACAGTGAGTTTAACTTCAAATTTAGGTTTAATTGGAATGTTAACTAATCATTGTAATCTCACAAGCAGATGAGACTGACGAACTCGTAGTGCCAGGGAACCCGCAAGAATTATCGGAATTCAGGGAAGAAGCGTTGAGGCATTGTATACGCCATATCGAAATTTCCTTGCCCCAGGCGGAAATTCATTTTCCGTCCAAGCAGTTTTATGAAAAGATTTATAATAGGTCAGCTTTTAAAAAATGAAAAGAAAAACGGTCTAATCTTCGTAAGTGTTGGTTTTACGTAGGTTATCAACGGATTTGTGCTTGTGGGAGCCTTCAGCTCCTTCGTATCCAAATTTGACGTCACCAAATAAGTTACAGCCTCCACTGCCTCCCTTCAGGCCTGCTTTTTCAGTCGGATCACCTCTTTCCACAGCTGGCATGTTTATGATGTGCAAATCTGGCATTTATGGTACTTTTGTTTTGGGAATTTCAACTTTTCCTTTACTTTCAATTCTGGCTCGCAGATTCGGACACGGATTCGGATGATCTGGACAGTGTAAACACTGTTTATCAATCCCGGTTTGGGACTAAACCGTCTTCCAAACGTTCTGAAGCCCCTAGCAAACTCTGTATTACGCTAAATATCGGGAAGGGCACTTGCACCATTTCAACTCCCGTAAGGGTAATACTTTGCACTATTTTTCGCACCTTTTTAGCGCTTTTTTATTCAATTTTTCTCTGCATTTAAGGTTTTATAGATCATGTACCTTGTTTAGAAGCTGTACGAAATTATTGTATTTTATTTTATGCAGGACGTGATTGGCTGCTCTTCAACTCATCGCGGTGAAGCCCAAGTCATTTTACAAGATGCCACACTGTTTTCAGTGGCTGGCTTTCAAGGCAATGCGAACTTGAGTTACCTGTACCTCCAATCCCAAAAAACCTATCTAAACCACCAAGGTGACACTTAGAGATTAGATGTTTAACGTAATTTTGTATAATTAACGATTGTTTAAAGGTTTTATTGAATTGGACGACCCTTTAGTACAAATTAATGATTTGGGACAGAATACGAGGCGATTGGACTCCATTTTGTATCCCTCGCCTGCTGAAATTGGCGGTGATCAAAATGAACCTAGATTAGCTGTTGCTTTGAAGCTTCATGTGGATGAGCGCTACCATGTGAAAGTAAACATCAACTTCATCTTCCTATTTGTAATCGTTCAGTACCTTGATGTCGGTTTATTATTATTTGTTTATATATTTTTTATTTATGTTTTTTGTTTATATACTTTTTGCTTACATAGTTTTTATTTATATATTTTTTGTTTATTGTAATAGACACTGAAATTAGCCGTGGGTCTACGCAATATGACGTTAAGACACCGAATGCAGCCTTCGTTGCATAGTTGGTTATCACAAATAATGGAATTCCTGGATGTTATCGACCATCCCGTAGCAGGCTACAAGCCTCCTACAATCGTAACTGAGCTGCATCTTCATTTGGACAACTGCGCGATTGATTACAGGTAGATTTTCGTTCTTCCATAGCGTTTAAATTCCCATTGTGTGCTAACTTCTTTCTTATTCGTTCGTGTTCGAATCGTGTTTGGATTGACTTATTTGCGTTTACTTCGTTTAGGCCACTTTATTTGTCCGGAAGAGCTCTGATGACGCTAGGCATATTCAGTCTGTCGTCCAATTTGGTGGCCCAGACTCGCAGCTCTTTATTGCGCTTCGTCGTAGAAGACGCTGCGTTGCATCTCTCCAATCGCGTCAGTTTTGGACCTTTGCATCTTTGGAAGGACTATGTCTGTGTACTAGAACTGGATCTGTTGGAGCTTTGGCTAAGGACTCAAGCTGCTCAAGATACCAGCGAGACAAAGAAGAAGCCCCAAGTGGATTTGCAAGCTTCCTTACATAAACTCCATGTTCGAACCTGTGCGGATTCCTGTCATCTCCTGCTCGAATTCCTGACTTACTTGGCGAATGATGGAGATCTCATGGACGATCACGTGGCTCTTTCAGAGGATTCCAGTGAAGCTGGAGTCACTCAACTGCCCCCACAGCGGGCAGCCAGCGTATTGGAAGAGAAGGAAAAGCATCTAGACAAGGAGCTAGACGTGGAAACGCAAGTTCATGATTTGATGGCGGAAGCGATGCAAGATAGTAGTCCAGCCAGGAACTCAAACGACCTTGCCGATGAAGAGAAACGTCTACGAATGACGCCTAATAGCACAGCAAAACCCACAGAAGTCTTCTTCTTTCCTGATGAAACGAATCTTGGCTTACACAAGGAACCTACAGAAGGAAAAAACACTAAAATGGTGTTTGAGCCCATGGAAGAGAAGCTGGAAACCAGATGGAATGATGATACACTAGCAGATTTGTTGGAAGCTGCAGCTTGTAGCGAAGAAGAAGAGGAATTTTGTCTCCTAGAAAACGATCCTGGAGTTGGCGTTCGGGTTAGATTCCCATTTCCATTTCTGTTCAAATTTGACTTGATTTTTTTTTTTATATATTTATTTGTGCGTCGTAGCCACGAAGCGGTGAGCCAGCAGTGCGAGTATTATCCGAAAGTCCAGTGCGTATTATTGAGAACCATTTTGCGATACCCGTTGGCAAAAGCGACGAGCTTAAATCACCTCGGCATTTCCCTACAGCGGTTGTACGGTACACGTTACGCGATATGACCCTCATTTGGCAAATGTACGGTGGCCGTGACTTCCTTGAGAAAGGCGCCAAACAGACAGTTAAGGGGTAAGTGGTAAATTTCAATTTTTTCTTATTTTTTCTTTATTTTTTCTTATTTTGTCCTCAATTTTGTATTTTTTCCATTTGCGATTTTTTTTTATTTGAATGAATTGTATGCTTCCATATTTAGGGAGAAGCGAGTTGCTACAGTGACGCTTTCCAAGTCTGATCCGCAACGAGGTCATTGCGAAGCAGGTTTTGTTACCAGCAAGAAGCAGCAAGGAGGAAATGGACGATTGGCAGACGTATTAATGGAATTGCAACTAACCAAAGTATGGAAAGTTAGGTTACTCATTTGCGAGTGTAATTAACGCTTTGGTGGGGTGATTTAGGTGCGGTTTCAGCACGAACTTTATCCGGAAGATACAAGCCAGAGCTCCCGACAAGTGCTAATAATCGGCGATGTGGAAATCAGGGACCGGCTGGCAGCTTCGGGGCTTAACAAGTTTTTGTCAATGGATTCCTTTGAAGCACGGCCTCGGCAAAGTCATGCCAATATGGTAGAATACTTCTTACGATCCGTCCAATGTCTAATTTTTTCATTTCGAACGTTTTAAGTTCTAATTTGCTCATTTTGGTCTGTAGGTTGTGGTTAAAGCGCTGCATATTCGACCTGACCCCACGTTAACCGCGCAGGAATGTTCTCTCAAGGTTTCGGTGTTACCTTTACGACTGCATGTGGACCAGGATGCACTGGCGTTCCTTACTCAATTCTTTTCCGATATTTCGGGCGGGAAAGGAGAAAATGGTAACACAGTAATGGCCTAATTTGAATCAATGGATTTTTTAAAATTATTATTATTATTGTTTTATTTGTGGGGTGTAGAAGAGGAGAATAACGTGTCACCACGACCGGCATCAGCAGCTCCAATTATGACCGTAGCTTCGAGTGACGGTACGGTGAAGAAATCAGCTTCGGCAAGTTCGTTTTCTTCCTCGTCTTCACCACGGCGAACACCTTCGGAGAACAGTATTCAAGAAGAAGTCGAAATTCTTGCTCCGCCTATCTATTTCAAGTGCGTTTTTTCTATCAAAAATTGCTTTTGTTACAACTAAGAGGGATTGTGTTTTGTTTAGGTCTTTCTCGTTTGGTCCGGATGTGCCTATTCGTTTGGATTATCATGGCAAGAGAGTGGATTTAAGCCAAGGATCCTTGGCGGGGTTATTGGTCGGCTTGGGTCAGCTGCATTGCTCAGAACTGAGACTTAAACGACTGCATCATAAGCACGGATTGCTTGGCACGGATCGACTTGTTGCGTACGCGGTCAACGAATGGCTTTTTGATATAAAAAAACACCAGTTGCCTAATCTGTTAGGCGGCATTGGTCCTATGCATTCAGTCGTACAATTAAGTGAGTTGTTTACCAAGAAACTTCCTTTAATGCTTATTTATTGTGTTTTTTTCATAGTTCAGGGTATAAAAGACCTGTTTTGGCTGCCTATTGAGCAATACCAGAAAGATGGTAGAATTGTCCGTGGATTGCAGAAAGGAGCACATGCGTTTACTACGTCAGCAGCTTTAGCGGCTGTGGAGTTGACTTCCCGATTAGTTGAAACCCTACAAGTACGTTTATTGCAAGAAAACTGTAAATTATTTGACAATTTTTTTGAGTAGAGTGCAGCAGAAACGGCGTATGACGTTGTTTCGCCGGGGCCCAGTGTAAGACGTCACAGACCGTGGTCCAAAGGTCGTGGGAAACGAACCAGGCAGCCTGTGCCATCTGATTTGCGCGATGGTTTGGCGCAAGCCGTTAACGTTGTCCGCGAGGTAGAATTTTTGTATTATTTACGAAATTAGAATCGAATTGAGAGTAATGGTTGGGTATTTCAGGGATTGGGTGAGACGGCGCATACACTTATCCGTGTGGCTACTGAAGAGGCAGAACAGAAAGGAATGACGGGAGCTGTGGGAGGAGTTTTGCGGCAAATCCCATCAACTGTAGTTAAACCTATCATATTGGCCACGGAGGCGACGGTGTCTGTATTGGGAGGAGTCCAAAGTCATTTACAGCCTGACGCGAGACGTCAAGCTGCAGATAAATGGAAACTGAATAATTGAGTCTTAAGTTTATCATGTTTATATACCTGTGCTGTTAATTTGAACAGGAATTAGGATTATATTAAAGGGGTGCTTTCTGCCATTTGCAATGTTCTTATGACACATTTAAATTTTGAAGAGTTCAAATAAGGCACGTGATTGGCGCTGTTTGTATAGCTTTCGTTTAGACTCGGGTCAGCTAGAACAGAGGGATTTTATTACATCGCATTTTACACTGAAAGAAGTTAGTAGGAGAGTGGTAGGAATTATAATAAATGATTTTAATCGAAAATGGATGGAAAGGTGCACTTCTGAAGCGAGTTATAATAGGATCGTATAGGTTTAGATACACGAGACCTAAGAAAAAAAGAGACCTTCTGGAGGATTGTGTTTCGGAAGTATACAAGAAAAGTTCAAGATGCGTTGTACAAGTGGAACCCACTTATAACGATATCTGATTAACAAGACGACAGGTCCAACTGTCGAATAAGCTGGGCAAGTGGATGTCCGAAGGCGTGAACAGGAACGGAAGCTTCTTGTCAATAGATGGCTGCAGTGAAACAGTTAAAGAGGATTGCTTTTGGAAATTAAAAAACATCAACAAACCTGTAAACTCCTACGAACCAGGTTTTGGAAAGAAAATCGTACACTATATCGTACAGTTTCATTCGTCTTTGTATTTATAGAATTTTCAACGCCTTTTATCTATAAGCGTATGACCGAGTGGATAAGACGCAAGCCTTGTAATCGTAAGGTTGCAGGTTCGAAACCCGGTAGAGTCAATTTATTTCCTAAAAAACCGAAATATTAAATGGCTCCCTTTCTCTGTACGTTATGCCTTCCCCGCAATGTTCCTATACCCATATTCAATATTGTGAGTATTCGGCATCACGAGCTCGAATATTGGGGACAGGAAACCGAGCAGGGGAGTTGGGAACAGGGAAAGGGGCGAGGCTCTCAATTTTTGACGATTTTTCAAGGGGACCCCCTTGATACAACATTATTCCTTATGGAGAAAAGCCCTGAAAAAGCTTTCCCAGCTCGAAAAGGAGCCACGCCCCCTTTTTGGACCAATCCACCAATAGGATTCGTCCATTTTTGGTAGGCCCCGCCCCTTTAAGCAGATTTTTTTGAAAAATCACACGGGGCTTGAAAATACCCATTTTTGTGGGTATACCCCCGATTTTGGGGGTTTAAAAATACCCATTTTCGGGGGTACACCCCCGATTTTGGGGGGTTTGAAAATACCCATTGTAGGGGGTATACCCGATTTTGGGGGTTTGAAATACCGATATACGGGGTATACCCCTATTTTGGGGGTTTGTAAAAACCGTTTTTCGGGGGTGTAAACCTCTATATTCTGTTTCCTGTAAATTAAATGTATAATAAATCTTTAATAAATAAAACTTAGAACAATCCAAGCGACACTTTTTTTATTTTTGCAGCCTAAATTTAACAAAATCGTCTGTTTTAAACGTAATAAAACGTCCACAACGCCAAACATTCGAAATGAAATAGACGCCGTACTCAAAACACCCAAATTCCACACACGAAACTAAATTAATGCTTATGAATATTGTAAATAGCTATAAAAAGTAGTATTTAAAAATTACCTTAAATTAAAGTACAACTGCAATATCAAATGCAATATCAGCAATGCTCATAAACCGATGCGAGAAGATCGACAGCTGAAGATCGTGTCCAAATAAGCTCCCAATTTCCTTTCCTTTCTTTCCAGTGGTGCTGATGGGGGGGGTCGTGAGGAGTAACTCCTCTTGGCAAAAGAAATACCTACCTATCTAGGAATGATTTAACAAAATTTCCATGCGCTGGTGTCAAACTTGAAGGCTGCAGGTGCTTGTCAGGTGGACACATTAACGCGCAATCCGTCCAACGATACCTTAAATGCAGATACGCTTCTGTTTCAATACAACCGGACTCGAATCCCTGTTTTCTCAGCTGCTCCTCACATTTCCGCTCCAAAGCTGCAAGCCTTTCATTCAAATACTGAAATGACCTTAACATGACAAGAAAAACAAAAAAGGATGAAAAAATTAGGCAAAATTTCCGAAACTTGAATGAGTTACTGGCTGAATAAGACGTATTAGCTGGTTCTTGCTCTTCATGGACCACATCTGCTAACGCTAAACCATATGCTGACAGTACGCTAGCACAACGATGGATATAAACGCGTCGCATCCCTAAAGACCTTGCAATAGAGCACGCATGCTGTCCACCAGTGTTCTGGAACTTTCCGGAAAGCTCCGTTCCGTTCCGCTCTTTTGGGCGGAACGGGAACGGAACGGCGTTGCACCGAAAATGGCATGGAACGG